>ML788150.1:39139-64496 GCA_009831015.1 Picea engelmannii | reverse complement strand
AAGATGACAAAGTGAATTGAAGAAGGAAGTACATGTAGGCCTTGAAGATAATTAAAGAAAAGAATTACAAAATAAGAAAGTGTCAGGTCGGCCCTAATGTTAAAATGAAGTGACATAAATGGTATAAATAAACATCATTATACTTTCATTTTGTTACAAGTAGAATTTTAGAGGAAACAAGAAGTAAAGAAGGTTGGATTTCAAGGGAGGATGAAGACTTTTGGTGATGTGTTCTAAGGTATGTTATTTTCAGGTCATCTTACCATTTTTTCTATAAATTTTTTTCTAGAGAGATTAAGATGGTGAAATATCTATGGCATTGAGAATACATATCAAGGTACCTATGGTAAAATTTTCATCTCTTTATTCACTATAATTATGGAGATACACTCTGTGAAAGATAGGGTTTGTGACCAGTCCTGAAGCTAGTCAATAAACAGGTGTTCCGGGTAAAACAGTATTAAATTATTCATAGAGAATCCAAATGACATGGGACGAATTTCATTGGAAATATTACGGACTGTAGTTTTTTGTGTGCGAATTTCAGAATTGGATGTTAAATATTGAGTGCGGGGCATTCTGTACAAGTTCGGTCTCCTGAATAGACCAGAATTGAATAAAGTCTACCATTCTTTCTATAACTTCTTTTTGGGGAGGATTCAAGGAGTGAAACTTGGAGGAGTTTCAGAGAATAAATTGAGTAATATTATATACAGGATCAGAGTACTCCAAGAATTGAACAATTGCAGAAATTGAAGAAGTCTCAGGAAGCATTATCAGGCTCTATGTGATGATTGGTCGATGGTGATGACTTAATGTAAAATTTTATTATCTCTCATATATTATTGGGTGGAAGGAAGGGGAAAGGATGGAGAGTTAAAATATCTCTTGATATTGGAGGATTGTATCTTCCTCTTGGAGGTTTATCCCTCCCATTACATTTGCAAGTTGTAGCTACCTTTGGAATTCATTACTTCCCTTGAACAATAGCTATTGATTATTTCTCATATATTGTGCATGGTGTATTGTGGTGTATTGGTGTAGCTCTTATACTATTGTTCATTGCTCATTGGATATAGTTGAATTGTTTAATTATAAGTTCAAAAAGGTTTTAAATTGTACTTGATACTGCTTCACCCCCCTCTCAGTATCAATAATTACACCCTACCACCTTCAAGGGAAGGAATCTATGTGGTGTGATTGGTTGAAGCAGGTTAAGAAACTTGATGAGAAAAGAATTTCTTGGAAGCAGTTCAAGAGATATTTTCAACAACAATACTTGTCAAAGAAATATTATGACAAGAATATGCAAGATTTCTTTGAACTCAATATTGGGAAGATGACCATGGATGAATATGAGAGAAAGTTCTTTGAACTTCTCAAGTATGTGATCTTCATCAAAGATGATAAGGTCAAAATTTAGAAGTTCCTAAGTGGACTTTCTTCCTTTTACAGGGACAAAATTCAATTTGATGAGCCCAGGAATTTAGAAGAATCCATAAGAAATACCAAGTATTTGTATGAGAAGAATAGAGAAAAGACAACTTTCCAAAGGACCTGGGATGACAAGAACAAATGAAATATGGATCAAATGAAGAAAGGATTCAAGCCACATTTCATGAGAAATAGATCTCAATCGTATCAGCAATGACATCCATCTTAAGGTGGTAAAAAAATGACAGAGTCCTTGGGAAAGAGGCCAAGGAAACATCCCATAAATTGTTGGGTATGTGAAGGAAACCACATGTATAAATATTTTCCTTATCGAGGAGATAAGATGAATATTGTGCATAATGTCAAGAAGGAGGAGACAATACAGGATGTGGGCAAAAGCATATAGGGACCAAGAGAATAATTAATGAGTTTGTTAAAGAATTCCCTATAAATATGAGTGGAACTAATACTAAGGAAGATTTGAACATCATACCACTTGGGTCTTATGACTGTTTGATTGGTATGGATTGGCTAGAAAATCATTGTGTTGTTTTAGATTGTTATGACAAGGTTTTCGCATGTGTTAATGAGGAAGGGAATTCAAGGAGAGTACAAGTTATTCCAAGGCATGTATCTGTCCGAGATATTTCAGCACTGTAGCTGAAAATATTTTTAGAAAAGGGTGTCAAATATATGCATCCCACATGGAAGATCCAATGAAGGATAAGGAGCCAAGTCTCGAAGATTATCTAGTCCTAAAAGAGTATAAAGACGTGTTTGAGGAATTACCAAGATTGCCACCAAAGAAGGATGTAGATTTCTCAATTGACATAATTCCTATAGCTTCCCCTCGTATATAAGAATCCCTACAGAATGAGCATGCTAGAGATAAAAGAGTTGCAAATGCAACTAGAATAAATGTTAAACAAAGGGTACATACACCCAAGTGTCTCTCCTTGGGGTGCCCCGGTTCTCTTTGTCAAGAAGAAAGATGGAAAGATGAGGCTATGTATTGACTTAAAACAACTAAACAAAGTTACTGTAAAGAATAAATACCCTTTTCCCAGGATTGATGATCTTTTTGATCAAATCAAAGGAGAAAATATATTCTCCAAGATTGACTTGAGGTCAGGCTATAATCAAGTGAGAATCAAAGAAGAAGACAGTAGTAAAACAACCTTTAGGACAAGGTATGGACACTATGAATTTGTGGTGGTGCCTTTTGGTTTTAAAAATGCATCGACTACATTTATGTGTCTGATGAATGGGGTGCTCATATATTTCCTGGACAAGTCTGTAATTGTGTTATTGGATGATATTCTTATCTATTCCAATATACAACTAGAACATGAGCGACATTTGAGGATAATGTTGCAAGTGTTAATATAACACCAATTGTATGCCAAATTAAGTAAATGCACTTTTTACCAAAAGCAAATCCATTATTTGGGTCACATTATTTCAAAATAAGGCATAGTAGTGGATTTATAAAAGATTGAAGCAATCAAAAGTTGGCCAGCGCCAACAAATATTTCAGAAGTTAGATCATTTATGGGTATAGTTGGTTATTATAGGAGATTCATTGCAGGATTCTCCAAAATTGCACACCCAATAACATATTTGCAAAATAAATGAGTAAAGTTTGAGTGGAGTGCCAAGTGTGAAGAAAATTTTTAGTGCTTAAAGGATTTATTAACCAGTGCACCCATTTTAAAAGTTGCAGATCCAGATGAGGATTTTTTTGTGTGCACGGATGCATGCAAGGAAGGGCTCGGTGGATTCCTTATGCAAAATGGACATGTAATTTGTTATGAGTCTAGAAAATTGAAAGAACATGAAATAAATTATGCCACACATGCTTTAAAGATGGCAACCATAGTACATGCCTTAAGAATGTGGAGGCATTACCTCATGGGCATAAAATTTGAACTAAGGACAAACCATAGTGGTATGAAATATATGTTTGAACAAACAACTCTAAATGATAGGAAAACTAGATAGCTGGAATTTCTTAGTGAATATAATTTTGATATCAAGCACATAAGGGGAAAAGAGAATAAGGTGGTTGATGCACTCAACAGAAGGGTGCATAAAATGCATGCTACAACCATTAGTAAGTACAAGACATATTTAAAAGGTAGAATTTTAGAGGTTGTAACTCTATATCAACATTATGTGCAAATTAAAGAAAACTTACAGTGAAATGATATACAACAAAATTATAAGGATTACAAGTCGGAAGAGAATGGAATCCTCTTATTTTGAAATAGATTTTATGTTCCCAATTCTCATAAATTGAGAAATTTGGTTCTAAGGGAGAGTCATAATGTTCCATATGCAGGACATCCAGGATATCATAAAACTATTACAGCGGTAAGAGGCCAATATTTTCGTCCTAGCATGAAAAAATATGTCACTGATTATTTGGCGAAATGCATGGAGTGTCAAAAGGTAAAGGCTAAGCATAGACATCCAACATGACTGTTGCAACCATTTTCCATTCCTTAATGGAAATGGGAAGTTGTTACTATAGATTTTATTACCAAATTTCCTAGGACAACAAGGAAACATGATTCCATTATGGTAGTGGTGGGAAAACTCGCAAAGGTTGCACATTTCATTCTAGTAAAAGTAACTCACAAGGAAGCCAATATTGCAGAAATTTACATGAGAGAAATTGCTAGGTTACATGGTGTTCCTAAGGCATTAGTCTTGGATCAAGATCCCAAGTTCACTTCAAATTTTTTGAGGGGGTTGTTTAATGGATTTGGGACAAATTTAAATTTTAGTACAACTTATCACCCAGAGTTAGATGGGTAGATAGAAATAATTAATCGAATAATTGAAGATATGTTGAGAATGTATGTAATGGACAAGCCTTCTAAATGGGAGGACTATATCCATTTGGTCGAGTTTGCATACAACCATGGGTATCAGGAATTATTGAAGATGATCCCATTTGAAGCCTTATATGGCAGAAAATGTAATGCACCAATAAGTTGGGATCACCCAACAAACAAGTTGTGATTGGACCAAGTTTATTAAAGGAAATGAAAGAAAAAATGGTAAAAATAAGGAAAAATTTAAAAGTTGCACAAGATCGACAGAATAGTTATGCTAGTAGAAAGAGAAAAATTAGAGAATTTAAAGTGGGAGAGCATGTGTTTTTAAAAGTTAAATCCAAGAGAAGATTGTTGAAATTGAGAAGTTTTCCAAAATTGGCAGTGAGATATTGTGCGCCTTTTGAAATCTTAGAAAATATAGGTTGGATACATGTTAGCATTACCTACATCCATGAGAATTCATAATGTGTCCCATGTGTCTTTGTTAAAAAAGTATGTACCTGATCCTAATCATGTGATTGATTGGAATGTAATCCAGGTGGAACACGAAGGGGATTTACAGGTGGAACCAGTGCTTATCTTAGACCAGAAAATCAAATTTCTCAAGAACAAAGACATAGGCCTGGTAAAGGTTCAATGGACATGTTACGATTCTGAAGATGCTACATGGGAGCATGAGGAAGCCATGCGGGAAGTGTACCCACACAATTTTGTAAATTTTGAAGAAAATTGAATGTACATTTGTACATATGCGAAAGAAGACTCTATTTTGGCAACTAGAGTTCCTAAAACCACAATTATGATATTTCTTATCCAACCGATGTGTGGGTTGAGGGGAAAGGGAAATTGTTGGTTGGAATTGTTGTGTGAGTCATTAAGTTGCGGAATTATCATGTATTTTGATGTAATTTTTTCATATATGTTAATGTGTAAATTGTATGGTTATGTGCACTGAGTACAGTGCATTTTGTAAGGGGTGGGGAATGTAACACCTCCATTTTCAACCCCAAAATAACAATATGTATTGTAAATATAGCATATGGTCAAGACACCAAGTGTTGTATATTGTAAATGTGATGTATGGCCGAGAGACAATATGTAAATGATGTAAATTGAAATATAATAAATGAAATGTGTCGCCAAACTACAGAATGTCACGAATGGATATTGGGTGATAAATATACACAAGAGAGGGTAGGGGTATGTTGTTGGTTCAATCCGTCAGGACTGAAATGGAAACCTCATGAGGAAATTAGTCCCCCTTCATTTTTAGAGAGGTGGTTCTCCTCTTTGGCTAAAAGATATATCTTTGAATATCTTGGAGTAGGGAGAGTGCTAGATAGAAAAATCCAAATATTTATTGGTTGGATTTAAATGAAAATGGTTCTTCAATAACCCAATATGATATTTATATGCAATGAAATTCTTTTTACAATAATAAAATATTGAACGAGGGATTCAACATCATAATTAAATTGTGATCAGCATCACACACAATCTTCTTAATCATATATAAATACATCCATGTCTTCTTCATGAAAAATAGGAGAGAATAATTTGATCATCTCAAAGAATTTTAAAAGAGTACTGCTATCAATATCAAAAGAGAATTTGATAGGTCAACCTCAAATATCTCATACTTAAAACTCAAAGTTACAAGATACAATCAAGATCAACCCTGAAGCAATTCTTTGTGTATTTTTATTTATGAAAGTTGTTCTTCATTAAAAAATATTTGACAACCATGTATGTGTCAGTGTTTCATGGAAACATGCACAGGAGATCTAGCTAAAGAAAGTACAAACAAATCTTATCAAGAAAGGAAGAGAGATTCAATATGGAAGAATGAGAAAATATATTCACACTACTCCAATGAGCTGATGATTGATACATAGATCATGATCAATATGATGCAATGAATGAGTGGAATACACTCATATATAGGGAAAAACATTCCATAATTAAGAAAAGAAACCAAACAGATAGCTTTCTTGAGGAATGCATGCATGCATAATAGTGATGGTAAAATTAGAAAGTCTAAAATAGAACTAGTCAGTTAACTCCCTCTGAACTAGTGTGTTGAAAATAGAAATTTCTCCAACACCCCCCCTGAACATCACTATGGAGTAAAAAATGAGTCCCATCTACCAGGCCATTTTAGGTACTCATGTACAATGCAACTAATGAACACTAAATAAAAACTACAAAAGGGGGAAAACCACGTGGGAACAAACCCCCCCCCTCAAAAGATAATGTATCAAAAGAAGAAAATGACAACTGCTAGGCAACTCTGTTCTTCATTGCAAGATGATGCCACAAAGTTTGAAACTTTTTCTGACTGAAAATATTCATGAAGATGTAGAAATTTTATGGATCTAATGAAGTCCTTTGGAAATCTGTCGAGCCTTGTACCTCTTGATCCTGTGGACCCATCTGCACCCGAAGATATTCCTTTCTGGTGGACGTGGAGCCAGATTCCAAGTTTCGTTCTGTAGGAGTGAGTCATACTCCTTATGCATGGTTGCTTGCAAGTTGCCATAATGGATTTCCCACAACCCTATTGTAGTTTTGTGGATTAATAGATTGAACCATATAACAATGCATGTGCATCATAGGTTTTGAAGCTAAAAGTACATGAGAAGGCTCATCGTGCTAAGATCAAGTCATCCTCAAATCCAATGGATTCCCTATAAGGTTGTATGCTTCCTGAAGTGTGGTATGTGACTTCTTGGGAATATGTTGAACCTTTGGTGTTGGCTTCTTATCTGGATGTACTACCTACTTATTTCCATGTACAGAATTTGAGTGTATGGAATCATCTCTAATGTCTGAAACTGATGGAAGCACAAGAGTATATGCATGTTGCATTGGAGGTGCATGCAAAGTACTCTCCTTATGTGTAAGTATAATAGAGGAGTCATCGTCAGAAAAATTAGTGAATTTATACAACCCTGACTTGTCATCCACCTCACCAATTGCAATGATGGAATTGTCATGCATGTCAATTACTGAAACTAATTCCGATGTAAATTCAACCTTTTTACCTTTCTGAGTAATCTGATAAACTGAGAGCAGATTCATAGAAAGATTTGGAACATGGAGAACATTCTCAAAACTTCCATTGTGGAGTTCCACTCTCCCTTCTCCTACTAGTGATACTAGAGTATCATCCCCCATGATAATAGGGGGTCTTGAGCATGGACTCGAGGAAGAGAAAACTTCTTCTTTCACTACCATATGATGGGATGCACCATAATCTATAATCCATGAATCAAATGAGGAATTAATTGCAACCAGAGCATGATGATTACCTTTCTTAGGAGAAGGATATTCTTCCTTCTGCTTCTTGACTCCCTCTGGAATGAAGTTTCCAAGGTTGTTCTATTGAAGTACCTGTGCCATAAGATCGATATGTTTCTTCATGCATGTGGATTCTTCATGATTCGGTTTATTGTATTAAGTGCACTACTTTCCCTTCTTCTTATTCTTCAAATCTAAAGAGTCTTTGGAACCTGAAGAATCGTTAAAGGGTTTGGAATATCCCTCCTTATCGTTATGTTTCTCCTTCCCATTATGTTTGGATGATCCTTTTCCATCATGCATGGTGAGTGCATGTGCTTTTGGATCCTTGATGAGGCCCATCTGTATGATTTTTTTTTGCTCTTGTGTGAGAGACTCAATGAACTGAGCCATCATAGGCATTTTCCAATTTGTTCCAAAAAGACATCTGCTAGAATGGAAATTAGAGACATATACAGTGTATTATGGTCCTAGATTGGCCAAGATTTTTAGAACAAGTTGTTTCTATTGTGTAGACTTGTCAATACCACATTCACCCAAGCTCAAAATCAAATATTTAAATTTAGTAAATAAATCCTGTATATTATCAAAACTTTTAGGGTCTAAGGTATTCAACTCTACCTCAAGTATATGACCTCACATCTCATCCCTCTTTCCAAAGATTCCTTCCAGGGTGGTACATATCTCGTTTGGATTCTTGCATGCAGCAACATGAAACCATAAATCAGTGGAGATTAACTCAACAAGTAGTCATGTGGCCTCATCCTTCGGTTCGCCCATCTCATCTTCTCAATCGCCGATGTAGGTTTTGTTTCTATCACCATCGTCAAATTATATAGTCATTTTCTTTTGAGTTGGAATGTTGCCTTAGGATTCCAATCAAAATAATTGTATGGTGTGAGGATTACCACCAAGTTTCACTATATAATTCTTGTCATATCCATCTCTCCCACTATTTCTAAGAACCCCTAAAAATTTACTTTCAATTTTTTGATCAAACGGTTAGGAATTTCACCAAACGGTTGAAAACCCACTTGTTGAATGGGTCGCTTTACTTCTCACGTGAGTTGTTTCCTCAAAAACTTAATATTTTGGAAAGGTAAGGCCACAAATTCGTATCAGTTTCAAGAGGCTATCTTGCATCTTACGTTCTGAGCAAACAGTGAAGAATCTCTCCAGACAGTTGAAAACCCACTTCCAAAATGGGTCGATTTACTTTTCATGCAAGTTGTTTCCTCAAAAATGTAATATTTTGGGAGGAATAATTGTTGAAAGGTACGACCACGGATTTAGCTCGCCAAAATTTTGATTTTCCTTATTCTTTGGCTTGTATGGCTTGCTCCAAGCAGCATAGCTCTGATACCATGTCAATTTTTCATGGAAACCTGCAGAGGATATCTAGATAAAGCAAGTACAAACAAAGCTTATCAAGAAAGGAAGAGAGATTCAATATGGAAGAATTAGAAAATATATTCAAACTACTCCAATGAGTTGATGATTGATACATAGATCATGATCAATATGATGCAATGAATGAGTGGAATACACTCATATATAGGGAAAAACATTCCATAATTAAGAAAAACAATCAAATAGATAACTTTCCTTAGGAATGCATGCATGCATAATAGTGATGGTAAAAATAGAAAGTCTAAAATATAACTAGTCAGTTAACTCCCACTGAACTAGTGTGTCGAAATTAGAAAATTTTCCAACAGTATGTGGCTGCAAATACTCCATGATCATATAAGAAAAGAACTTAGAAGAATATAAGAATAACACTCAACAACTCAGCCTTGTGCCCAACTCTGAGATTCAAGCATAAAGTTATGAGAAGTGGTGTAGAAGAATAGAAAGAATGGAGAAGATGGAGATTTATTTCTTTTGATCAGAAGCTTGATTGTTTATCTATAGTTGTACCTTCTTCTTCCTCTGATCTTCTTCCCTTCCCCGCTCACAATACTAATTCTTGGACCTTTTGATGAATCCTCTCTTCTCTTTTTAAGAAGAGATTTTCTAACTACTTGAGTAGTTAGGGTTTCTCCCTTCTAGAAATTCCCCTACAAGTTTCTTATTGAAACATTCTCTTTAATCAATGTCTCATTAATGAATTCACCTCATTAATATAAGTATACTAAAAATGGGTCCCTCTCCTTTTTTAATCAAAGTTTTAATTAAACTTTTATTATTGAAATTTAATTAATTTCCCTTTAAAAGAGGATGATTGTGTTTTGATTCTTTGGGAATGATAATAAACTTTTTATCCATTTAAATCATTTCATATGTGATATTCATCATCATATCTTTCCAATTATATAAATTTTCCCAAATCCGTCGCCTGGATATCAAGATATGAGCTCGTGCAGTTGAGTTGTCACGTATTCCCATTAAAGATGAAGATGACTGATATTTTAATTTCTGGATAAAATGTAGCAGCCTTGAGACTTTGAAACATGTACCATCATCTTCTACATCAAAATACCTTTCCAATGGTATAAATTTTATGTGATTCCGACACTCGGAGCTCAAGTTATGGCCTATCCAAGATCGCGACTCATGCACCATTGATCAAAATTCGTGGACAAATCTAGGCCCTTGGAATAAATTTTTTCCAACCATTAATATATTTCCATGTGTCTCCAATTGATTGGCTACCATGTGGCATCATTATTTGGTCTCCATGAAGCACTAATCCATGATCACTATGATCTTATTTGGTCTCCATGAAGCACTAATCCTTGATCACTAGGTAATAGTCCTAATTGATTCTGGCAGTACTCATAATTTCATTCACTATAAATTAGCCAAATCTCTCAATTGCTTTGTATATCAAGTGCCAGAGTTTCAAGTAATGATTGCAGATGGGGGAACTATCAATTGCTCAAGAAAATGCAATAAGATCAATCTTACTATGGGGGAATATGTAATGAATAGTCCAATGATTGTTATACCCATGGGTGGTGCGGATGTTGTACTAGGAATCCAATCGTTACATTCATTAGGAACAGTGGCTTTTAATTTTCAAGAACTTTTCATGAAAATTTCATTGGAAGGAAAATAAATTGAGTTAAGAGGTATCACAGGGAGATCCAATAAGGTGATAAGCTCTAATGGCATGACAAAATTATTGAAAAAGGGGCATCAAGGCATTATTGCACAACTATGCTCACTAGATGTTCAAACATCTAAGCCATCTATTCCTCAAGATCTCCAAGGGATCATTGATAATAATTCCAAAGTATTTGAAAATATTCCCAAAGGTCTTCCACCCACTTGAAATCATGATCACGAAATTCACCTAATTCCTGGGAGTTTTCCTCCTAACATCAGGGCATACAGATACCCTTATGCCCAGAAGAGTGAACTTGAGCACATGGTTGAATAAATGTTAGAGGCTGGCATTATTAGACCTAGCTAAAGTTCTTACTCTACACCAGTGGTAATGGCATTCAAGAAAGATAGCTCATGGTGTATGTGTCCAGATTATAGAGAGCTCAACAAGATCACTATTAAAGATAAGTTTCCCATTCTCGTCATTGATGAATTGTTAGATGAACTACATGGAGAAATCTATTTCACAAAATTGGATCTTCGTTTAGGGTATCATCAGATTAGAATGAAAGAAGAAGATATCCCAAAAACAACATTCCGAAATCATGAAGACCATTATGAATTTTTGGTCATGCCTTTTGGCCTTACAAATGCACCTTCCACATTCCAAGTTGATGAATTCCATTTTCAAGCCCTTCCTTTGAAAATTTGTGTTAGTATTTTTTTATGATATACTAATCTATAGCAAGTCTTGGGAGGATCATGTGGGACATGTTGACAAGGTGCTACAACTACTAAAGGAGAAAAAACTATATGCCAAACCATCCAAATGTTTCTTTGGAGTGAAGGAGGTAGAGTATTTGCGTCATATTGTATCTCATGAAGGTGTCAAGGTAGACCCTAACAAGATTAAGTCCATGATGGACTGGTCGATTCCCAAAACATTGAAGAATCTTAGAGGACTTTTGGGTTTGATAGGTTACTACCGCAAGTTTGTTCGGCACAATGGAAGAATAGAAGTACCTTTAACGACACTAATTAAGAAGGATGCATTTTCATGGAATCCAGAGGCAACTAAAGCTTTTGAACAACTTAAAGAGGTGATGTGCAAAGCTCCGGTCTTGACCACTCCAAACTTCACAAAAACCTTTATTGTGGAATGTGATGCCTCGGGAAATGGAATTGGTGTTGTCCTAATGCAAGAAGGAAGTCCCCTGGATTTTGAAAGCTGGTCACTCAAGGGAAAGGACTTACACAAACCCATTTATGAGAAGTAAATTATGGAAATACTACATGCATTGAAGAAATGGCGTCCTTACCTAATAGGTAGGCATTTCAAGGTCAAAACAGATCATGATAGTCTTAAATACTTCTTGGAACAAAGACTATCTTAAGAAGAACAACAAAAATGGGTAACCAAGATATTGGGTTATGATTTTGAAATCATCTATAAAAAGGGAAAGAAAAATGTTGTGGCAGATGCACTCTCAAGAAAGGATGAAGATGTTGAGGCCTTTCTCTGTGCTATCTCGATCATCCAACCCGATTGGATAATAGAAGAAATGGATGAATGGAAGAATAACGAAAAGTGTGGACTCTCATTCAAAGGTTGCAGCAGGATTTCGGTGCATCAAATACATTTACATGGAAAAAGGATTCACTATGGTACAAAGATCATTTATATTTATGTAAGAACTCCCAACTCAAACAAAAGGTACTATTGGAATTGCACACCTCTCCAGTAGGAGGGCACTTGGGATTTTTGAAAACCTACCATAGAGTCAAGAAGGATTTTTTTGGGGATGGCCTTAAGACTTATGTTCAAAGGTTTGTGGCAGAATGTTTGGTTTGCCAACAAAATAAGGTGGAAACAATTGAGACCTCAGGTCTTTTACAACCATTAGCCATCCCAAGTCAATGTTGGGAGCAGGTTTCCATGGATTTCATCACAGAGTTACCGAATTTTGAAGGAAAGAGTGTCATCATGGTGATTGTTGATAGACTGGCCAAGTACGCACACTTTTGTGCACTCTCTCATCCCTTCAAAGCTAGTACAGTTGTCACTGCATTCATGGAGACAGTTCAAAAGCTACATGGCAGCCCAAAGATTATTGTAAGTGATAGAGATCCCATCTTCACTGGATATTTTTGGACATAATTATTTTCTTGTTTGGGTACTCAATTGGCTCATAGCTCATCCTATCATCCTCAATCTGATGGACAAACTGAGATAGTGAACAAATGTCTGGAAGGCTGCCTTCGTTGCTTTGTCTCTAATAAACAAACACAATGGTTCAAATGGTTACCCTTGGCAGAATGGTGGTATAACACTTCCTTTCATACTGCAACAAAAATGACACCATTTATGGAACTCTATGGACACCACCCTCCTTCCATCACTTCTTCTCTAAAAGAAAAATCTAAGGTTCAAGCAATGGAAGATCACATCAAGCATAAACAACAAGTTCTCCAAATCTTAAGGGATAACTAGACCATGGCACAGAATCGCATGAAACAACAAGAAGATCAACATCGTAGTGAAAGAAGTTTTGAAGTAGGTGATTGGGTGTTTTTAAGACTACAACCATACAAACAGATGTCCCTCAAGAAATCCAAGAAGGATAATAAATTATCACCAAAGTACTATGGCCCTTATAAGGTGTTGCAAGAGATTGGTACTATGGCATACAAATTGGAGTTGCCTACATCTTCAAGAGTACACCCAATTTTCCATGTTTCATGCTTAAAGAAGGTTATAGGCAACAAGATCCCAGTTCAAACTATATTTCCAGAACTTGAAGAGGAAGGGAAAATCATATTGGAGCCTGAAGCCATCACTGACACAAGAATTCGTCAGCTGAGGAATAGATCCATTTCAAAGTATCTCATTAAATGGAGGAAACTACCAGCTGAAGATTCTACTTGGGAAGATGAGTCTTTTATACAGAAGCATCCAAAGTTACTCAATCATTGCAGGCAACACTTGTCTCAAGGGGAGGGGCATGTTAAGCCCTAATATTGGCTCATTACCCTTTAATTGGGGCATATTACATTAGTAATGTTATTTTATTTATGTCGGCTTTATTCCATTAGTTGTAATTATACCTCCTAGTATCCTATATATACCAAGGAGACAATTTCATTTGGAATCATCTTGTACTTGAACATTTATGTGGGGGTAAAAGGAGGTTTCCCCCTCGAAGAGGCTTATTATCTGAAATTATCTCTTTTTCAAGGCGCTAAGTACTTATTCAAATGAGTCTTCTAACACATCTCAGCTAGTAATGGAGTTAGGCATTAATGAACTATACCACTCAAGAGCATCATCTCGTAGAGTTTGTAGGAATAATCTACATGTAAAATTTTCTTCAGTGAGGTTGAAATCATAACATGTACCTTTAAAATTATTCAAGTGTTTCTCTACATCTTCTGAAGCATCCCCAAATAATGTAGAAAAAATTTCAATAGGAATATTGGGCATTTGAAAGTCTATTTCTAGCAAATTTAAAGGGGTATTATGAAATCACCTCATTCTTTGAGTATTTCTCCCTTTTGTTGAGTCTTGCAAAGCCTCTGATGGGCTTGATGAAGAATATAAAGAAGCATTATGACATGAATGAAACCCTTCATTTTGAATTTTTTCAATGGAGTTTCTAGGGATTTCTTTCTCACGAACCTTTGGTGCTTCTCGTTTCTTTTTGAAATTAAAAAAAAGGTGAGCCATGCTTAAAATAAGCAACAATTTTCTTGAATCTTCTTCTCAAAAATTTGAGCCATGGATATTTTGGTTCCTCAAATATATTGAAAATAAATCCTCCCCCAGTGGATTTGCCAAAACTATTAACGCTTGAATCCGTTAGGACCGAAACAACAACCTCATGAGAACATTAGTCCCCCTTCAATTTTAGAGAGGTGGTTCTCCTCTTTGACTAAAAGATATATATTTGAATATCTTGGAGTAGGGAGAGTACTAGACAAAAAACTACAAATATTTGTTTATTGGATTAAAATGAAAATGGTTCTTCAATAACCCAATATGATCTTTATGTGCAAAAAAAGTCTTTTTACAATAATAAAATATTGAAGGAGGGCTTCAACATCATAATTAAATTGTGATCAACATCACACAAAATATTCTTAATCATATATAAATACATCCATTTATTCTTCATGAAAAATAGGAGAGAATAATTTGATCATCTCAAATAATTTTAAAAGATTATTGTTATCAAGATCAAAAGAGAATTTGATAGGTCAGCCTCAAATATCTCATACTTAAAACTCAAAGTTACACGATACAATCAAGATCAACCCCGAAGCAATTCTTTGTGGAGTTTTTTTATTCATGAAAAATTTTATTCATTACAAAAGATTTGACAACCATGTATGTGGCTGCAAATACTCCATGATCATATAAGAAAATATCGTATAAGAATATAATAAGAACAATCAACAACTAAACCTTGTGCCGAACTTTGAGATTCAAGCCTAAAGCTATGAGAAGTGGTGTATAAGAATAGAAAGAATGGAGAAGATGGGGATTTATTTATTTTGATCAGAAGCTTGATTGTGTATCCGGTTTTACCTTCTTCTTCCTCTGATATTCTCCTCTTCCTCTCTCACAATACTGATTCTTGGAGCTTTTGATGAAGCCTCTCTTCTCTTTTTAAGAAGAGATTTCCTAACTACTTGAGTAGTTAGGGTTTCTCCCTTCTAGAAATTCACGTACAAGTTTCTTCTTGAAACATTCCCTTTAATTAATGCCTCATTAATGAATTCACATCATTAATATAAGTATATTGAAAATGGGTCCCTCTCCTTTTTTAATAAAAGTTTTAATTAAACTTTTATTTTTGAAATTTAATTAATTTCCCTTTAAAAGAGGATGATTTTGTTTTAATTCTCTGGGAATGATAATAAATGTTTTAGCCATGGAAATCATTTCAGATGTGATCTTCATCGTCTTATCTTTCCAACTGTTGTAACCTAGGTCTTCACCCCTGCCCTTTCCCTCCTTTACTCTCTACATCCATCAAAGGTCTGATTTTTGTTTGCTAAGTTTATTCTCCGTGATTTAATGACTTAGTGTCAATGCCCCCTATCATTTTTTACTTGCTTTGCATCATTGTATTTCTTTCTTGAAAGGTGATTACATGTTCTGGTTTGACTTTGAAACATATGTCATCATGTTTAACATTGATTGAGCATGCAACAGGTCAACCAAGTCCTTTATATGCATAGGAAACATCCAAAAAGAAAGACACATCAATCTAGAGCATTGGATTTCGAGCTTAGGTCGTGAGCAACAAACAGATTAAAATTCTTGATAGTCGAGACCCAAAAGTCAATTAAGATCAATGACCCTTGTCCATTTGGAGTTTCAAAATCATGAGAGGTTTTAACCACAAATAAATATGAAGTTTTACTCCAGGACTTCTGCATTCGTGTGTCCCATCTTGTTAGTTTTTCAATCCTAAAAATCCTGGAATGTTGAATTGATGAAGTAGCTTCCACGTCACTCTGGGAGATTGTCACTCCAGGAGATTCTAATCCAAAGAAAACACAGTCCCCCAAAGTGTTGGAGCCCCAAAGTGCTGAAGTGTCAGAGCCCCTTTATCATAAATGCTTTTTCATCTAACATGTCATATGCCACCTGTCAATTGATTTTAGATGACACATGGCACTCACTTCAAGTACTTTGGATACATCATCTGCACTATTTCAGGTGACACATGTCACTCTCATTTTTATGACACGTCATAAATTGTGACATCATGTTTCCACGTCACTCCAAGAGATTTTAATCCAGAGAAAACATAGTTTCCCGAAGCCTAGAGCCTCGAAGTGTCGGAGCCCCCGAGATTTTCACTTCGGGATATTATCACTATGGGAGATTTTAATCCAGGGAAAACATAGTCCCCCAAAGTGTCGTAGCTCTGAAGTGTCGAAGCCCCAAAGTCCCAAAATATTAAATGATTAAATTATATTAATATCTGGTGAATTTTCTTACCAATAAGAATTCGTTAATCACTTCACGAGTTCGGTCATTCATTTAAATTCTCCATAATTCTGAAATGTCGAAGTGGCTTATCCTCATTAATTTTCTACATTAAATTATTCTTTAAACGAGGCCAAACGAAGAAAATGTCATTTTACAGGTGAAGCTATAGATTTTCAAGTCTCAAATGACTTTCTAATCCATCCAGTCTACAACATTAGATTACTCATCCGACAACAACTCAGATTCAAAGGAACCTGAGGTAGTTCACGGGTATGACATGAGGACGAGGAGAAACATAACACTAGCAGACCACAACCAGTCCATCATAGAGAAATACAAGAAGAAAGGGTCGGTTACGGTCGATATAGAAGAACTTGATGACAGTCAACATGTACAAGCACTGAAGCTTCAGATCCAAACCCTACAACACCACAACTAAGAATTAGGGAAGTTGTACTCTAAACTACGGAAAAGGTATCCAAGACTCCAGGAGAAGTACCAGAAGACTTGCCTCTTCCTCAAGGAGATAATGTGAAGAAGTCTATCAAGTTATCTCCCAGTTAGCCTCCAACAATTCTCACAGATACAAGCGCTCGAATCAGAATCCAGTTATATCAGTCCTATTTAGTTCTGTCAAAGACTCAGTTCGATTCAGCATATGCATCAGTCTAGTTTATTGCTAGTAGCATTTTTTAGTTGTTTAATTATAAGACTCTTTTAGATTAAGGCATAATAAGTGGTTTTTTATGTGTGATAAGAACCACTCATTTTTTATTAATTCAAGCTCGAAATATACCTTAATATACTTTAGTAGTGTTTTAGCTAAGTTAATAAGTTGTTTTCCAACTGATGGTGTAGAGTTAAGCCTCAGTTCCAAATGGATGAGAGCCTTTACAATTTGATAAATATGGAGATTTTGTATGTTTTGAGGGTTCGTTTTTTGGGAAAATAATACCAATACATCAAACTGGTTGAACATATTCTATGCATGGATTAAATCTCTCTACCTGGTGAATATACTCTTGATGTCAGTGTTTTTGTCCAAATATACATGTTTTTTTATCTTATCTTGAATGCAGTTTTTTTATTTATGTGAAGTACATTTCATTTCCTTTAGTTATTGTATAACTTGTATTTACTAATATGAAACCTGTGAAACAACAAATGCTTTAGTGAAGATTAGTTTCCATTGCAACCTGTGGGAGTAATTGTGTTTTTGATACATGTTTAATGTCTTGAAATGACATTTTAAGTATTAAACTTCTTGCAACAGATTATTCATTGAGTGGTTTGTTGTTTCCCTTTGTTTTTACCTCTATTATCTCACTTGTCTATCATGTGTGTGCTACCAGCCAAGGATGAGCATCATCCATATCATTTTTCCAACCCAACCATGCTCTTGTCTTCGTAAAACCAATCCTCTAACTGACCGAAAAAATAAAAAAAACCAACCATTCTAAACTTGAGGTAGCCTAGATCTTCCCTTTAGTAGTCAGGTGCATACTTTAGTACCAACACCAATTATATACAATTTTCCCAAATTTGTCATCTAGATCTCAATATATGAGCTTATGAAGTTGAGTTTTCATGCATGCCCATTAAAAACGCATTTGAATGATATTTTAATTCATGGGAAAAATGTAGCAACATTCATAATTTGAAACCTATACCGTCATCTTCTACGTCGAAATACCTTTCCAACGGTATAAATTTTATGCAATTTTGACACCCGAAGCTCAAGTTATGGCCTGTGAAAGATCGTGACTCAACCACCATTGATCAAAATTCGTGAACAAATTTGTGCCCTTGGATTAAATTTCGTCCAACCATTAATATATTGAAATGTGTCTCCAATTTATTGACTTTCATGTGGCACCATTCTTTGGTCTCCATGAAGCAGTAATCCTTGCTTACCATGTGTCATGATCTTAATGGATGCTAAGAGTAATAATCTGATTGGTTATGAATTACATATTATAAAAAGTTATAATTTAAGTATTATAAAAAGTTAATGTATAATGTTTTAAAGGACAGCGAATGAGAGTGTAAGGAAAAAGGTAGAGTCGGTATTTAGGGGGAGGGGTAGAAATATAGGTGGCGGAAATGAGGGGGGTGACGTAGGGTGAGGTGAGGGGGGAGAAATGAGGGGGGTGACGTAGGGTGAGGTGAGGGGGGAGAAATGAGGGGAGCAGGGAAGGGTGAGTGGGTTGGGAAGTGAGGGGAAGGGAGTGGGTTGAGTTATGGTGATTCCGACTGATCGCCATAACTCAAAAAAAATGTTAAGTATGGGAATATGCGGGGTGATGAAATGGAGAGTGGAGGGTATTTTGAGGGGATTTTGCAAGGAGTGGAAGTGAGGGGGTGGGAAATGTGGGGAGCAGGTAAGGGTTGAGGAGTGATTAAAATAAAGGGGTGAGGTAAGTTTGTTGGGGATGGATGTGAGGAGGATGAAGGGGAGAGGTGAGGGAGTTATGGCGAGTTCGACCGATCACCATAACTCAAATAAAAACTAAGTATCGGATATTAGGGGTGAGGGAAGAGAGGAGAATGACATGTGCCCATGAGAAATACCATGGAGATTTTTTATGGGTTTTGAACTCTACACAAGAAGATTTTCAAGGGTCTTGAACCTGAAGAAATTTAAAAGCGCTTCCAAAAGATTATCTTTATTCCACATGAAAGAGGCTTCATTTTCTGCTTTAAAATTTAAACATGGATACCTTGAGCATACGAAATCAGATTTCTGATCCGAAAATTGCGTTACGAAGCTGAGGTCGGGGGATACACAAGGAACTTATAATAGTTCAAAAAATTTCATCTTTTGATATCAATTTTTTTTTATTAATTCAAAAACGGGAAAATAGAGATGACCGAATTTTGGTCAACAGGTTCCAAGGGGGAGAGTTACCCATATTTATTAAACCAAGACACATTTCCTATTTTTCTTGTTTAAATTATCATTGCCATGAACCTTCCAATAGTTGTGGAGTGTTCTAGATTCCAATCATTGAATTCATGTAGAAGGTTTGGTGTGAGAGTCAGTTCCCATAGTTATGGAAGAGCATGGGGGCTGAGTATGATCATCTTGAGAAAGAGTGTAAGTAAATCTAGCAAGAGAAAGAGAGAAAATTTGTATGGGTAGGAGACCAAATTTTTGGTACATTCACGTTTAGAGATAAAGAGTTGTTTTTATATGGAGTTTTTTTTACCAACAATAGTATTAGGAGTGTGGGAGATTGTAAATAGATGTGTGGATATGTTTGGCTATTTTTTGGAGTTGTAATTAAATGGAGAATAGGTTGTGTGCCTGGGAGTGATGCGTTGTTTAAAATTCATCCAAGGAGCAAGCATTTGGGTTGTTCAGAGAATTCATGTTACAACTGTAGAATTCCTAAAGTCCCAACAAGTCGATTTTGTATCCAACCAAGTTGGAAGCCCTAGAGGGGAGTGGAAATGCTTGAATGATTGAGAGTAGTGAAGGGGGATTCCATCCCTTGGGTTGTGCAGGTTGAGGGGAAGTTTGTTTGTGGACTAGAATTAGATAAGAGTTTGATTGTTGAAAGGGGGACATTATCCAACCTTAGGGACCTCCATCTCTTGTGGATTCATAGCCCCAACTCAGAGGTGTCTTTCTATTGAGAACTAGAACAACAAGGCTATGGTTTGGAAGAATGTCCTTCCTATACAACGGGTTTCACATTTCATTAAGATAAGTGTTCCTATGTGTTTTGGTTGTTCATGTTAATTGCTTATATAAGTTTTTGAAATTTGATCTGAGTTATAATTTGTTATTGTTTCTTACTGAGAATAGTAAAATGCATTCATGTCTCTATTTTTATGGTTGAACGTTGTTGCATGTAATTAACTGTTGATGTGAACTATAAGAGTAATTATATTTATGTTTTAATATAACATGGACAATTGTAACATCCCAGTTTTAACCCTTATGAACTATAATGTATTATTTAATTGTGAGTTAGGCTGGTGAGTCGCTAAAGTCGAAAAGGGGACAGAGTGCCTAGAAAATGTAATACTTCATATACATTATTAAAATACATTATTGGCTACAAGACGGACAAGGACAAAAGAGATAGGGGGATATGATTCCACGAGAGAGGGGTCTTGAGGGGCTAAGTCTTTTTATTATTATTTTTATTTACCATAATTGATTTTACGGAGAAAAGTAGTTACATGGGATTCTTGGGGAAGGCCATGTGGTTCTTGGTTTTTGTGATTATATAAACATCCCTTGGGGGCTGTTTTGGGTGCTTCTACTCCCTAGTTCTTCTTATCCTTCCTTTTACTTCACTCGTGCTGAATTCGTGTGCTCTTGGTCCGAGCATGGATACAAATGGATGCATGAGGATGGATCTGGGTGAAGTTTGGGGGTCATTCTTCCCTTTTTTTCATCTACTTCCCCTAGTTCATTTTGTTCTCATGTTCCCTTTCTCTTATTTCCTCTTCACTCATGTTTTCTAGTTCGTATGCTCTTTGGCTAAGCGTGGAAACAAATGGAAGGAAGAGGAGAGACATTGATGAATGGTTGTAATAATTATTGATCCTTACAGAAGGGAATGGATGCCTGTGTGCATGATCTTGATGGAATTTCGGATAGAATTGTCCACAACTGTGAGTCCTAAGAGTCCCAACAGGGAGATTCTTAACCAGAAGCATTGGAGCCTTGGAAGGAGATGGACAACCTAAGGGACTACATGGTAGAGAAGGGGTTCCATTCTGTTGGGGTTGTGCAGGCTGAGTAGAAGAGATTTGGTGTACTTTGGATTGGTGTGAGTTCTTAAAGGTATGTGATAGATTGAGTGTTGAGAGGCCTGTTAGTTATGAGACTGATGGCATTTTGGATAGAACTGTCCACAACTGAGAATCCTTGGACTTTCCAGTAGGAATATTTCCTGACCAGTAGCATTGGAGCCCTAGAGAGAAAAGGGACAATCTGAGGGACTGCATGGCATAGAAGGGTGTTCATTTCTTTGGGTGGTGCAGGCTGAGGGGGAAAGAGAGCTAGAAATTTGGGTTTTGTTGTGAGGTTGGGAAACCTAAGAGCTAGTTAGACAACCGCTATGTGTTTTAGATTTGTCCCAAGATGTGTCCTTGTGGATTCATAGCCCTAGCTCGGGGGTGACCTGCTATTGAGAGTAAATGAATAACAATGGCTATGGTTGGGAAGAATGTCCTTGGTCTACAACTAGTTGTGAACGTTTACTTGTAAGATAAGTGCTCTATGTGTTTTATGTGTAATGTTTATTTCCTCTGTGTATTTAATTATCTCTGAGATATGTATTTTTAATGTGCCTATCTGTTGGTTATTTGTTGTGCATGGAACATTGTTTATTGCTTTATGTTGTAGTAGGGATATTGTCTTATGCATGTGATTTTCATGCCTCTTAATTAACTTAGAAGTGATTCGAACTGAGATAAGTCACTATGAAGTGAGTCCCTGGACTGCAGCGTGCCTCTCCTGCGGGTGGTTTAGTGTGTTGTAGTTGGATTAAGTGGTGTAGAGGCCTGTGGGTGGATGGGTACATTACAGATAGGTATCAGAGCCAGGTTGAAACATTGGGCCAGTATGGGCCGGATCTGTTGGTCAAAGTCTCATAGTTGAGATCAATTTATGACCTTGAAATTGTAAATCTCAAGAGGAATGGTGTTGCAGATTCTGTGCAGAAGCTAGAATGTCAGAGATCCTTAGTAAAGGATTGGAGGATCGTGACCATCCCTTTCAAATTTAGGAATGATCACCGTTGTGGGATCAAGTTTAAATTTGGACCTTTGGATCTATTCAGGATAAGCCAGATCCTTCACAGTCATCATATCTAGAGAAGGTGTCGGGTCATTAAGCACCATAGTCCTTTGGAATTCGTTGCTTTGGAAAAATTTAAGACTTTGATGAAAAGGAGGTAAAATCCCCGAAGCTCTGAATTCTCAAATTGAATCTACGTCATAGATTATAAAGAGGAGTACTTTACCATTTTATTTGTCCAAGGATAGATCAGTTCCATTGGATCAGGCACAGATCATGAGGTGAAGCATATTGGAGAATATTAGATCCCAGTATTTAGATCTGCAAGTGAGCAAGTGTGAGCCATAGATCTCAAGGAAGTTAGGAGGTTCAACACTCCGGGAAAAGTGAGTCCTTAAGATACCAGGAAGAAAATCTCTTGAAGTCCCTAATTATGGAGTAAATTCTGATCGTTCATTATCTGGGACGAATGTCTACATATTATCAAGTATTTGACATTCGAGAGTTTTAGTCCTTATGTCACTTGGAGAAGTTTTCTATGAAGTCCCGAAGTTCGGAGTCAATCCAGACCATTCACAGTTAGGGGACACGTGTCCACATATTAGGTATTGTTCAGAAGTTCGAAGTTCGAAGGAAATATTGGATGGAGTTGAAAAAAATCCTCCAAAGACCGAACCCTCAAAGCGTCGGAGTCCTGAAACTCTGGAGAAGTACAATTCGGAAGTTCAACAGTTTAGGAGATTTGTAATAGTATGTGGTGAAGTCCCTCGAAGCCTAAAGTATCGAAGCTCTGGAGAGCGACAGATTGGGAGTCCGCCAACTCGACGTTTGAGCGTTTTGAGGTGTGTGGTAGAAGAAACTTCCAAATCTCGAACTAGCCAAAGTCTAGGAGATTCATGCATGCCACATGTCATCTTGTTTTATGATATCCACAGACCTTTTGTGCCAATTATTACTTGACACGTGTCACTCGTAGATTATGCCACGTGTCATCTCTATATTTTCGACGCGTATTACCGCTAATGCGTAGTTGTTGATGTGACTCCAGAAGTTTAGAGATTCGACACTCGGGGACAAGGGAGTATGTTGTTGTAAAAACCTATGAAGTTCAAAGCTCCATAGCACTGGAGTAGCGATGATCCTAAAATCCACTCCAGGAGTTCGCCAGTTTGGCGTTTGGAGGGAATGTTATGTGGCATAAGTGGAACCTCTGAAGCCCGAAGTTCCAGAGCCTCAAAGCTCCAAAGAAGGGTTCGTTCAGGATATTCTCCAGTTCGACATATTAGGAAATGTGAAGTGTGATGAAGGTGAAACCCCCGAGGCCTGAAGAGTCAGATCCCCGATGTCCCGAAGCTCCGGATAAGCACCTCCAACTAGGCGCTTGGTCATAACCCTTGGTCCTATGAGACTTTAGTCAAAGTAAAAGGGGGCGAGTGGCCAAATTTTTTTTGTGTTGAAGAAAGAAAAATGATAAAGAAGGATTAGGCCTGCAGTTTCAAGCCGTGGTCACCTAGGGAAGGGGTTTGAAGGAAGTTCTTGTGTAGAATTTGATTTTCTATATCAACTAAAGGTGTGTTATAACCCTAAATTGCACCATACATGCTTACCTGGCATCAGGCCATCTCAGATCCCTTCTTTGCCAAAGCAATGCTGACCAACTCTTTAAAAAAACTCTTTTATAAGGGCCCACACACCCTACTCTATTACTGCACACGTGTACATGCTAGCTGACTTAAAACATCCCGCGTGGACCGACAAAAGCACGAAAAAAGTAAATTTGCCGACGGAACACAGAGCTCTAGGTGAGTTAACTGAAACTCTCAGCCATGCATGGCTGAGAGTTCATCCAAATACCTAGCTTCTTCTAGCCTATAAAAGAAGGGCTAGGGATTCCATTTGGAGGAGGAAAAATATAGCAAAGAAACTCTGCCCATTTGCATATTCCCATTGTCCCAACCCTTTAGCCATCCTTGTGCCAGAAGAGATACTAAGCAAAGAAGTTGGAGGACAGTTGAAGATGAGCCTAGGATCAGGTTCATGGAGCGGTGGTTGGTCTCGATTTTTTGTAAGTTGACTCGTTCAAAGTAATAAAGAAAATGTTTTTCCCGTCCCAATTCATGAGTTATTCATAGTTTGTTAAGTACATGTTTGAATCTCTAACTCGTTAGTCTATAGGTAAGATGCATGCGTAGTTGTTGCTTGTCTTGTAAGCATGTCATCTTTGGAAGGAGAATTGCGAACAAGTAATCAAGTGCGACAAGGGATTGACATCGAATGCCTGGAATAAGGTAGGTTGATCTGGCCATGTATTTACTAAAAGGAAATGGGATTTAAGTCTAGGGACAAAGCTAGAAAGTAGTTTTTCTCTAGGTCATATCTGCATGCAAAGCATAACCCTATTTGCTAGTCCGTAAGGAGATTTCCCTCACAACAGAATTGGTGACCATATTGGGGAGATGTCTAGGGTTCCCAGGAATTTTATTTGTTTTTGGGTAGTTTTAGAAAAAGACTGGTTTTCTTTGTTGATTAAGGTTGGTTGTCATTGATGTCAACCCTTGAAGAAAGACCCGTAACACAAAGTTTTGGGTAATGGACCCAATAGTGTTTGATGTAAATATGACTCATTATTGTTTTTTCATGGTTGATAAGAAGTAAATATGGATGAACTCCAAAGTGGTCCCCTTATGGTGAAAGCCCTCACGGGAAGACACTTTGTAGAGTAAGAGAACCCATGCTTAATTGTGGAATAATGAGATGAAGGAAAGTGAATTTGTCAGGGAAAATATCCTAGATGGATAGTTCTTGTCATGTCATTTCCGGTGGTATTTGGAACATCACATAATTCCTCACGGTTAGAGAGTTATGGCCATGAGAAGTTGAAGACCCCAGGTTTGGGTAATGGACCCAAGTTTGTTTGATGGGTAACGGTATGAGTTATGATATATTTTCAGATAATACTATTCTATATGG
>ML788150.1:0-39039 GCA_009831015.1 Picea engelmannii | reverse complement strand
GAAACATCATGATGTATACTATCCATTCATGGGTGTTGTATATGCATGTGTATTTTCCTTCATGTCCAAATACCTTTATCAATCTTGCGGTCCAAAACCCATGACTAGGGTTGACATCAATGACAACAATCAATCTTCCAACAGTTGTAGCCTGAGAAACTAGGGGGTTGGAGCCTCCTTCCAGTTGCAGCTGGGAAACAAAGGAAGTTGATGCTTCCAATGAATGTAATTCTTCAAAACATATAAGAAAAAGCATTCTGTGGTTTTTTCCTGAATTGGGTTTCCACGTAAAACACTGGTGTACTGTGTATGTGTATGATTGTTCATTTGTTCATTGCTTATTTACTCTGCAGTTATTGGATAATAATACTTCATTGATATAGCACTTGGATTGTATGGTTAAAAGGGATTAAATTGCTCTATTACTGATTCACCCCCCCTCTCAGTAATCCAACATTCTTGCCTGTTTTTTTTTTAGTTTCTGCAAAGTCTGAGCTAGCAGGGAGTCTGGTTTACCATACCAGCTTTCTCTATTATTTGCTTGACTGTGTTTGTTGGGACTCATAGAGGTACACGCGGCCTACATAAGGTCTGCATGCATGTACCTGCACCCTACTCTCTTACAGCCCGCATGCGAACGCTGGCTGAGGAAGTAGCAGTAGCGTGTAGAGTCCAGAGAATTTTTGAGGCAGTCATCCTCTTCCATGTCAGAATCAGACATTCTCAGGGGTTTTCTATGATTCTTTCTAAGTCTTGGTTGTTTGCAGTTTTGTCTCAAATTCGTTTCTTGTACAAATTTTTTCCTTACATTGTTTGCTTTTTCTGTTAAAAAGAGTGTCCAAGCTTTCAAGGGATCCTGGTTATCAATATCGGTGGTCTTTTCCTGGTTTGGGTTGTTTGTTGTTATTTTTTCTCAGAGTTTAGAGATACACTCGACATGTACAAGGTCAGCCCGCATGTACATGCCCTCTGTCTCTATACAACTCGCGTTCACATGCTTGCTATTGGATCAACAGTAGCGTGCTTGTACAGGATAATTTTTGTTAAGGGTAATGCAGTCATACTTTTCCTTGATGAGAATTATACCTCTCAGGTGTTTGAATCTCTGTCTTAGCAGCCAGTAGATTAGGATTAATCTTACCCTTAGCTTTCTTTTTCTCATTTAAAAGTTGTCATAAAAAATATTTTTTTAGGGCTTTTAGACAAGTGTGAGAGTCATTTTTTAAAAATTGCTAGTGTGTGATTTCTTGAAGTGGTTCTTTGCGATCTACGATTACGCCAGAATTGTTTTTCTTGGTTTTTACTTATTGGTATTTTTCCTTTTTGCTTTATTAGCATTTAAATAAATAAAAAAATATCTTTCATTTTCTTGTTTGGTTGAAGAGTGTGTTTCTGCATTATTAGCAAGGGAAAAGACGTTTATTTCATATTTTTTTGCAGTTTACTTAGATCATAAGTAGCTTGTAGTCAATTGAAATTTCTTTTGAGTTTGTTGTCCAAAATCTTAGAAAATTAAAAAAAAAATAAAAAAAATTTGAAAAGTTGTTGAAATTTTGCATTAAGTAAAAGTTTTTGTTTCCATCTTTTTTATTCATTTTTGCTTTCGTCTTTTACACATCATCAGTTTCACTTTCATACCCCTTGACATAAGACAAATCCATAAAATTAACGCTAAATCTAAAATTTATTAGACTTTTTATGTTTGTAGGGTTAACCAACTAGTTCAGGATTAGGGCCTTGGATTAGGTTGGAGAGGAAACTCTTCAAGGCCATTTAAAATCAAACATTGGAGTCTAAGTTAGGGAGTGTCTAATTCTAGTATCGTGACAGTTATCTGGGACCCCCCTCTAAAACAGGGGATAAACACGAGGTCGCATGCAGAAAGGTAGTGGAGATAACCCCTCCAAAGTTGGACCAATCGTAGTGGAGAACACATATAGAGGGCTTGTTTTGAGATTCTGTCTATTGCATTTTCCACGGGGCTTCCTGGGTCTCAAATCCATTCGAGGTCCTCAGTTGTATTCCAGACCACTTGCTTTCGATACCCTTGATAGGTTTTGGGATCGATACCCTGTTCATTGTGGTCTACCCGACTTTCGACTGTACCCACCTGGTGACTATTCGATCGCTATTTTTTTTAGGAATATACACAGGTGACTGTAGGGGTATACCACGGTACCTAGGATATACATCGGGCCATGCTTTGCAGAGTATACCCAAAGGGTGCTTCCATGTAAAATTTTCACTTGCACCGATAAGTTTCTCTAGCATTGGTTGTTGTAACTGTTCTTCCAATTAATTTAGTGTTTGCCTATCTTATCTTCTAGGGACTTTTTTAGTGTGTGTTACTTTTGAACATTTAGAATACCCTAGAGTGTCTTTGATATTTTCAAACAGTGGAGGATCACAAGCTCTTCTAGTCACGAAGGATTATTGGCCTGCTGCCGGTTACACTGGAGCCACCCCCGCCACCATTAAGGCGAAAGCTAGACCAACAATGGGTCTTTTGAAGTGACTAGGTTACAATCAATTGTGCCCGACCAACACTTGAAGGAATATACCATTTTGGACCTTGAAGCAAACGCTCTTGGCCCGGTTAAAACCCCAACCACTAATTTCTTGGAACCTTTCATCGTACCAATTCAATTTTATGAGCGCTAGACAATGTTGCACACAACAATGGAAACAAATGTTGTTACTCCCTCTGAGGATTCTTCAATTCCCACTACGGTTGTCACCACGGGAGAGTTTTCACCTCCTAACCCACCATCACTGGTCTGAGCCACCATGGTATTGACCGCTTCTACATCGCACAGTGGTCCGATCCCTTCTTTGGCTGCGGCCACAACCCCTTTCACACCAAGTGCGACGGGCCCTCTATTCTCATATGGGATGCCTAGTTTGGGTACAAGTCCTGTACTTTCCTACTCCACTTTACAGACTTCAGGTCTGGGGGTAGGGAGCTCTAGCGCTCCTCTGCAAGGTCACATGGGGGGCACTCCTGCTCCTTTTAACACTTTCCCTTATGGAGGAGGTCATATCCATCCTTCATCCCCTTCACTCGGTGGTTCGCATCAGCAGTTCGTCGGACAACCTACATACCATTGTTTATTTGGAGCAGGGAGTCAAGGACCACCTTCACATAACATGCCGGTAGGTTCAACACCATTTTCTTTAGCCGAAACATTTGGTAACAACGCCTTCTCATCAGCCACCTTCCCGACTGGGGGCAATCCCGGTTTTGGACAATCTATTCCTATTCAGGGTACTATTCCTACACAGGGGGAAAACCTAGGAACTTATTCCGCATTAGGGCCTTGGAATTCTTGGCAAGGATCCGTTCCCTCGTCCAGAATGTCGATCTGGGGTAATTCTTTCCACAATCAATGGAACCTCAGACAAAATTTTATGCCTATCCCCACGGGACCGACATGGGGCAACCCTTCCCAGAGTCCTTCGAATATAATGCATGCCCAACCATCTATGTCCTATTTGGGAAATCAGCCGATAATGTCTCCACATATGCAAAATCCATACACTGGCCAGGTCCATGGTTTCTACCAGAATCCAGGCCAGCAGACAAACTTTTCCTGGCAACCTGGTGCCAGTCAAACTCCAGGCCCCTTTTTCCCAGGTTATCACTAACAACCCAAACTACCCTTCCTGATGACATTGCACTTTCCAGATTTGACAAGGTTGTTGAATGACCCTATTTGTCATGATCCACGTTGGCCTCCTATGCCGACAAAGTTTCCTTTGGACATTCCAAAGTTCAAAGCCAAGCCTAACGAAGATCCAGGTGATCATGTGACTACCTTTCATCTTTGGTGCTCATCTAACTCATTAAAAGATGACTCTGTACAGTTGCGATTGTTTCAATGTACTCTCATTGGGAGTGCCATGAAATGGTACATTGAGCTCGATCGCTCAAGATACTCTTCCTTCGGTGAGCTGGCAATGGATTTCCTAAATGACTTTCAGTTACCTGTGAGATACGATGTTGGCACATAGTTGCTGGCCAATTTCAAACAGGCAACAACGGACCATATCTCTGATCACATCCAAGAATGGAGACGTCGGAAGAGTCTAATTAAGGTACGAGTCCCACCAGCATTCCTGCTTGAGTGGTTCCTTAAGTCTTTGGTCCCGCATTTATCCAAAGATGTTGCAACGTCGGGAGTATTCTCCGAAGAAGACACCATCATGAGAGCTCAACAATTTGAGCTCATATATTCTCAGTCTGGTTTATTATACAACATCTTGCCAGATGCACCACGCTCAATACTAGATAAAACTAGACAGAGGTTTGGACCACATGCCGATGGTATTGTTGGTTCAGCACAAACAAAGCCTGCTGAGCAATTGACAAAGCAGTTACAACAGTTATCTATACAACACACAGTGGCCAACCAAACTACTACTTTGGTTGCTCCCCCTACCAAAAAGTTGGAGGTACACATAGTACAATCGACTAACCCAAATGCCACCCAGCAGCCTAAAGGAAAGAAAAAACAATGAAAGAAGAGTAAGGGGGATAAAAAACCTACCGATAATGCTGGAGGGGACAACACTGAAAAACGGAAGGTGAGGTATCCATGCAACTTGTGTGCAGAAGACCACCCGACCCATCTATGTCCTTGGCTTACAGAAGCCCAAAAGTTTGTGATGCAACAACAGCAAGCTATGTTGACTAATCCATTTCAACATGGGAAAAATCTAACCCAAGCCTCTGCAAGCACAGAAGGGGGTAGCCAAGACCTCTCTCCACCCATGAACAACCCCACATCTGCAAACGTATATATGGTCAGGGGTGATGCTTTTATATCGACTAGAGTGCATGACTATAGTAAACCAAGCACTTCTGAGAAGGGTAAAGAAGCTGAACTCCCATCTCTTCCTCTACATATTGATAAGACATTGGGTGAAATGATGACATGCATTCCCAAAGGTGCATTTAAAAAATCTTCTCATAACCCAAATGCAAGGGCCACCCAAAACTACTCTGTGGTGGAAGATTTATCACAAACCTCTTGTGCGATGTCCGCTTTGGAGGTCCTCCAAAGCTGCCCTTCCCAGAGGAAAGCCTTGTTAACCTCTTTAGGATCAACCGAGACTTGTAATCTGGGTACAATCATGCTAGATACAACCGACTTGAAACCTTGTCTACCTTACCATGTAGCATTTTAGATAGTAGTGGCTTATCCCACAAAAATTTTTACTCGGAATATCTTTCGCACGGTGGTTGATGAGGGCGCCTTGATATGCGTTATGTCATTGGCATGTTGGAAGGCCATTGGCCAACCCGTTTTGTCTCCGTCACCTACTCTCCTGACCACTTTCGATGGTTGTTCGTTCCAACCACATGGTATCGTTCCTTCTTTCCCTGTGCAGTTAGGAGGGGAGACCGTGTGTGTTAAAGTATAGGTAGTCGATGCTCCCCTCGACTATAACCTCTTGTTAGGAAGGAGTTGGAGTTATTCCATGCAAGTTGTGGTTGCTACAGTTTTCCGGGTCTTGTTGTTTCCACACGAGGGCCGGATAGTGACCATCGACCAATTGTCCTTCTCCAAACCTGACCCTACTTTGGGGGAATCCACGGTCCCGATGATTGATAATCCTCAACCAGGTGTTGTCAACATAGGGGTTGGTTTGTGCCCATATTTGATGGGTACCTTTGATTACCCACCCCCTCAAGGTGATATCAAGTTTATATCCAATCACCATAAGGTTGAGATTTTTCAAGTTTCGTCATTCCGCACGACTTACTTCGACAATCCGTGGACACTTCCTTCCCCATCAGCCATGATGGATGAGACAGGACACCCGGGCATGTCCATGCCCTTATCCACAGCTGAAGTAGCATACTCCTTAGTCCAGCAAACTTCAGCCCACACTGATGCAGCTTATGCACAAGAGTTAGATCCACTTCTAGAGCCTGTTTGGGCTCAGGGTTCTCTCGCTCACACCAATTCATTGGACTTAGTCTTGCCCTCTGATGAAGCAATAATTGAAGCAATGACTAGTCCGGATAAACCCTAGGAAGATCTTCATCACAGATCATACTTCCTCCCAGAGTTAAGCCGAATTGAAGTGGGAGAATTCACCGTGACTATGACGGGAGATCGGTCTTATCCTATTAATCCCTTAGCTACACACGATGTTTATACTGAGGGTAATATGGAAACTATCACTGAAACCTTACCGATCAATATCTCCCAAAGCCCTGGCATTGTGGAGAATGTCTTCGTTAGAGTGGACTTCTCCCCGGAAGAGATTCAAATCTACAGAGATCTTTTCAAAGAATTTCGTGACGTTTTTGCCTGGTCTTATGAGGAAATGCCAGGCATTGATCCAAGAATAGTTGAACATGAAATTACAACATATCCTGAAGCCAAGCCGGTTCGGAAGAAGCTTCGTTCAGTTAATCCTAAGAAAGCAGCAGCCATTAAGGTTGAGGTTGAGAAATTGCTAAAAGCCGGGTCTATTTATCCGATCCATTTGACCCAATGGGTGTCCAACCCCATACCGGTCAATAAAAAACAAGGCACGATTCGTGTATGTACCGACTTCCGTGATTTGAACAAGGCATGTCCCAAAGATAATTTTCCAACACCTTTCATTGACCAGATCATTGATGAATGTGCTGGTTGCAAAGCCTTTTCTTTCATGGATGGTTTTTCGGGATATAATCAAACCCGAAGACCAACACAAAGCAACATTAATCTTACCATGGGGTAAATTCGCATATCGTAAAATGAATTTTGGTCTCAAAAATGTTGGAGCCACCTTTCAGCGGGCCATGTCTTTTGCTTTCCATGACCTCAAGCATATAGTCGAGCCCTATCTAGATGATTTAGCATCACGATCTCGCAAGAGAACGGATCATCCCACACACCTCCAACTTATCTTCGAACGTTGTCACTACTTTCGGATTCACCTGAATCCAAACAAGTGCAGCTTCTATGTAATGTCAGGACAATTGTTAAGTTTCATAGTGTCAACAACAGGGATCATGGCCAATCCTCTCAAAGTTGAGGAAATAATTCAGTTTCCCCACCCTCGTACAATCCTTCAACTTCAGAGTCTACAAGGCAAGGCGAACTTTTTACGACACTTCATCGCCAACTATGCCGAAATCACCAAAGGCTTTATGCACTTACTAAAGAAAGGCATTCCCTTTTACTAGGACGATGAGGCTCAACGTTCTTTCAATGCATTGAAACATGCCCTCGCAACTGCCCCTCTACTCTGGCCACCAAACTATAACAAAGATTTCTTATTATATATGGCTGCAGCAGAGTCAACCATTGGCATGGTTTTAGTTTAGGAAGATGACTTGTTCTCAGAATATGTGATCTATTACCTGAGCCGAGGCCTCGTAGGACCAAAACTTAATTATTCTCACATTGAAAAACTTGCGTTGGCAACAATTCATGTTGTTCAATGGTTTCGTCATTATGTTTTGTTTCACAAGACCACCGTCATTGTTGTCATGAATCCATTCCAGTACATGTTGACATTATGGGTAATAGGCAAAAAAATTATTAGATGGATAGTCATCCTCCAAGAGTTTGACTTAGACTTCGTTTCAGCAAAGTCCAAAAAGTCACTGGTCTTTGCAGAACTTATTTCGGAACTTTCGGTTGAGTCAGGTGACATTGTACCTGAAGAATCACCTATCTGGGGAGATATGTTTTTTATCACATCTTCAGATCCCTAGTATGGAGATATACTTATCTATCTCCAGACTTTGAAGTGCCCCATCACTGCTTCTTGCGATGAGCATCGACGCATATGCCATCAGGCTAAGAATTATCTCATAATCAATGATACATTGTATCGGAGAGGTGTAGACTGCATCCTACGTCGATGCCTCACTCGTGGGGAAGAAGTTATTGTGCTTAATGATTTCCATACCGGATCTTGTGGCGGTCATTTTTCTAGGTTGGAAACAACCCAAAAGATTCTACGAGCAGGTTACTTCTGGTCGACACTTATCAAAGATTGTATTGAATCGGTCAAGAAATGTCATCTATGCCAAATCTTCTCTCGGAAGATGAGGGCACATCCCGCTCCCATGTTTCCTGTCATCACGGTTGGTCCCTTCACCAAGTGGGGGATTGATTACACTACTTGAAACCCTCCTTCAGCAAGGGGGCACTACTATATCATCATAGCTGTAGACTACTTCACAAAGTGGGTCGAAGCTATGCCAACGTTTAAAGATGATGGAGAGACTGTAGCTCTCTTTTTATTCAATCAGATAATAGAAAGGTTCGACATCCCAAGGGAGATTGTCATTGACCATGGCAGTCACTTTCAGAACCAGATGATGACCGAGTTAACATCAAATCTTGGGTTATGGAAAGAACATTCATCACCCTACTACCCCCAAGCAAATGGGCAGGTGGAAGTTGTAAACAAAACTCTTAAGACTGTTTTACAGTGAACTATCAACTCAGCCAAGTCAAATTGGCATTTGATGTTATACTCAGTATTATGGGCTTACCGAACATCTGTTAAGACTGAAACTGGATTCTCACCTTTTCAACTCGTTTACGGGCTAGAGGCAGTCTTTCCCATCGAATGTCAAATCCCATCTCTAAAGTTGGCAGTACAAGTATTGCCAAACACTTCTCCACTTGAAGAATGGTTAGTATACCTTGAGCAGATCAATGAGCAACATCGTGATGCAGCCCTGGCCAATGAGGCTCACAAACATAAGGTTAAGTGTCAGTATGATAGGTCCGTTCGTCCTCAAATTTTCTCTGAAGGTGACCTTGTCCTGGTCTATGACCAAGATAAGGACCCCCTGGGGGGCAGGAAAATTCAAACCCATGTGGTTCAAACCTTTCATCATAAAATATGTTTTAAAAAAGGGTGCTTATCGTTTTGTTGATTTTGAAGGGAATGCTTTGGCAGAGCCTAGAAATGGGCTCTACCTCAAGAAGTATTACTCATAGGCAGGTCATTGTGGGTAACTTTTTGTAACATATGTATAGTCTTTGTACTATTACTTTTTTAGTTTATTTTAGTATTATGGACATGTCGTTGATACTGTCTTTCGTCATTGTGGTAGATGTCAAGTGATTATGAAGTGTTCGTGGGGTATGCAGATGGTGCTAGTCGGCACACTCGGAGGCTTGCCTTTGTAGCTTGGGTAATATTTACACCTCAAGGCCAGTTATTATCTTCCGGAGGGATATGCTTAGGTGACACCACAAATAATGTTGCCGAGTATAGTGCAGTTATTGAGTTGCTTCGTGACGCTTTGTCATTGGGTATCTCTCATCTCCGGGTCTATCTCAACACTCAACTAGTTGTGTCTCAGTTAAACAGAGTGTACTGAGTTCATGATCCAACTTTACGTCGATGATTCCTTAGGGTACATCTCTTAGAACGAAACTTTGATTATATTACATATTTTCATGTTCCTAGGAGATTAAACCAAGTTACAGATACTCTAGCTAATCAAATTTTAGATTGGCATCTTGCACACATATGAAAGAACATTGACATAAGCATGTAAATATGTTTTTGCACACATGATCCATAAGACACAAAAGACCAAAAAACCATATATAATATCATAAAATAACTAGAGTACATAGATGGACGCAAGCGCCTCAAAAATATAACCGATAACGAGTCACAGGGCTTATGCCCTCAAAAAATATATACAAGTAGTGCTCGTGGCATATCAAAATGTCTAGCTAAAGTTAGGGCCTGTGGGCCCTATTATACTGGTCCATAACATTGGCTAAACGCCGAAACAACCGGACCCATGTCCGTGGTGCCCCCACTACATGAGGTTGCATAGATGGTGGCAGGTCCTCAATCTCTACCATCGGGACCATGTGAGTGAGCACAGTAAAGTTATGCTCAACCCGTCTCAATACCCTCTCAGCCTCCCCAGATGGAAGATCTCCTGCTACTATTGGTCCCCCTGTGGCGGCAGGTGCGGCCCCTGGCCGAGGACGATGCATGTTCCTCGCATAGTCAACGGGTCGCACTGGTCCCACATATGCACATAATGAACATATATCCGTCAAATACTCTGGCATAACAAAAAAATGATATATATAAAAAAAACAACATAAAAATTCCATCTACAACAAAAAAAACTACAAAGGTGGAGACTTACCCATCTCCCCTCGCAACTCACCAGGAGGTACTGGTATCTTCGGGTCTCTCGAAAAATCAATCCCGGCATAGGGGTAGTCCTCTATAACTGGGATCTGTCATGGTAGCCATGCAAAAAAGTCATCATCAAAGGATTCATTGGTCCTTCCACCACCCTGTTGCGGCAGTAGTACTGCCCATCTACACACAGCAGGAAGAGAGGCCTGGTGTCCTCATACCACTACTCGAGGAATAAAACTCAGAACTCTCTCAAAAAAGAACAAACACAGAATGGTCTCTAACTCGAAGTTCCTATGTGTCCGCAAATGACAATCTTTCAATTGCCTCTTCATGTACTCAAGCAAAGTGGTACTCCAATCAAAAACTTGTGCATTTAAGCACTGGACTGCACAGTTCATCTGTGCGCGGGATGCCTGATGTAGAGCCACAAAACCAGTAATTCACCCAATAAGCAATACTATCGCCTGTAGCGATAGGTTAGTGATCTTGCTTATAGGCACCTGTGTGCTCGTGCAATCCGTATCAGCTGCACAGTATAGACCTATCAATTCCACTATGTTATGTGGCCCCATAGGAAAAGTCTGGAAATTGATTGGTTCCCCTCTCCTAGAGAGGCCAGTCAAAAAGAAAATGTCCTCGACCATAGGCACCAGTGACTGCCCCTCTAACATGAATGCCTCTGCATCTGGATGCCAGTAGTCAACCAAGGCATTCAGTAGCCTAGGTTGTGCCCACATGAAAGGACATAGAAAAAACTTGAGTAACCCACACTGCATTAACGTAGCCACAGCATTGGGGTCTTCCCCAACCAACTCATTCACCTTTTCGTGCTCTCTTTCTCTTCAATGGACATACATCCTACAAAACAAAAAGGTTCAGGAGGGTTAACCCTTGCCTTTGAAGTCTTTTTCTTTCAACAAGGGGGCCCACATGTGCTGTAATGGTGGCAGTCGTGTGTACACGCGTGTAGATTTTACTCTGCCCAAATGTACACACGGCCTGTCCTGAGACAACCCGCCTGGACCTAGGGCCAACTTTTTAAAGGTCGATGCCCCCCTAAAAAATGAAACCCAATACATAAATAAAGACATAAATGCAAGATAAGGGAGTTTGTACTTACTTGGTCCAGACATAAGTTCATTTCATCCACTAAAGCTCCCAGAATCACCACTTTAATCAAAGGGGGTCTTTTGGCTCTAGAGTCAATTTCCAAATCAGCAATGGTGATAATGAGCTGCCAGCTTCTATTTATAGACTTTTTGGCCTCTTTTTATCACTTTTTTGGCCTCTGTTATCATTTTCTTTATACCAAAAACAATTTAGGGTGATTCAAGAGTTGCATAGGAGGGATTTGATCGGGTATTGGGACATTTTTTTTGAGTTTTGAATATTTTTCGACAGTTCGTGGAAAAAAAATTCCGACGCTCAACTTGAACATATAGGTTAGGTTTCTACCCTGCTTTGCGTATCTTGTTGTCTTTTTAATTTGCCATAAGATCAATCCCATCAGGTTGTGACACGGAACCATCATCTCTACTTTAGAAGTGTCACAACTTGGTGGTAGAGCTTACCAGAACATGGATGCCCTAGGTAGATCCTGGTTGCATTATGGTATTCATCCTGTCTCTAAAACACTGTAGGCTCGGGAGTCCTTATAGTTTTTCCTAAATACGAGTTTGAGCCTCATTTGCATGATTCTTCTTCGCTCTTGACCTCACCCTCAGGACTCCCAAAAAATAACGGGTCTTATTTTAATCCCTTTTCAGACCCTCTAAAAATGAAAAGATTGTTGAGCGATCTTGTGGCCTTTCACGCTCGTTAAACTGAAATTTTAAGTCACGTCTGTCCGGCGGTAGTTTACCCCTTTTTCGGTTCGAACGGTCAAATGTACGAACAAAGGTATACTTTATGGAACTTCAACTCTTTAGAAGAGTACTCTTAGGTATAATTTTATCCCTTTTTCAGGCCTGAGGGACTAAACTTACGAAGAAGGAACCCCCACGGAGTCCATAGTTAAGCTCTTTTCAGACTCCCTAAAATTGAAAAGATCGTCGAGTGACCTTATTCTTTCACACTCGTTAAACTGGTCCAGAAGAACATTCCTAACAAAGTCCATAGTTAAGCTTTTTTCAGACTCCTTAAAAATGGAAAAATGGTTGAGTGATCTTGTCCTTGTCACACTCATTAAAATGGTTTTGAATAGACATCTTGTCGGTGCTAGTTTATCCCTTTTTCGAACCGACTAGATTATTTTTGAAAAAGGTACCCCAATGGAGTCTCCTTTTATGTTTTTTCAGACTCTCTAAATATGAAAAACCACCGAGCTTACCTTCCCTGGGCTTGTTAAACTTACATCGAAGGACGTTACCATTGTGTGTTTTGTTAACCGCGTTTGCATATCTTATACGCTAGCCTTGTAACAGCTTTCTTCTGCGTTTTAACACCCTTGACCCCTGGAGGATTTTTCCCAACTATCAGTATACTAGAACATCAGTCTTGTCCTTGTGCCTTGAACTTGCATGTTTGCAATACTCATTCCTCCATTGTAACGTAACATTCCTTTATTCTTTTTCCCAAAATTATTGAAAAAGACAAAAAATCAAATATACCCCAAAAAGAGGAAGGGAAAAGTATTTTCTTTATTGGCAGCATAATGAGTCGCCCTTGGATACAGCACATCTGTCTGTTTGTTCATCAAACTATGGGATGTAGTATGACCTTAGGAAGTTTTTCTCGGTATATAGAGTTATGTCCTCCACCATTTGGTTATCCTTTCAAACATATGGAGAGTTTGTGTTGCCTCCTACTTCGTAGACTTATGATTAATGCCATGCTGCCTAAGTCTCATCATTTGTCGTGCTATTGTCTAAGGGAAGTTTGTCACCAAGCCTGAGTCGACCCCTCTGCAATTTGTCTCTTGCCCTCATACCCAGCCATCCTGAATGTCCAATCAAGTCCTTATTCGAAATCAATGAAGCCTTCAGTCTGATCATCAAGATTATCTAGTCCATGACCGACGAGCCGTCGAAGACCTCTGAGTAGTGAATTCGTACACTCATATTACACTCCTACCTTGAGTTTTGAAGATTTTGAAGTTGTTGCTCGAGCTCTGAAGATCTCATCTCCAGCCATCAGGCCATATCAGCTTCTAGAAGATGGATACTCTATCTATATATGTTTTTGATTTCGAGATGTAGCTCCATTGTGTATTGTTCGCAGCTACTCTTTATATAGTTATATGACATGGATCTATAGCGTATTTGATTGGTAGCCATGATTCTATTTTATCCCGAGCATGGGTATGCCTGCCTCAGTGAGACATTTGTTATTTTGCAGACGATGCCTCCCAGTTCCTGATCCTTAGGCTCAATCGTTCGGCACATCAGTAAAGATTGGTAATGTATTTCAGCCATCAGATTCTCTTCTGACCTCACACATTAGGGGGCATCTGTTATAACCCTAAATTGTACCATACATGCTTACCTAGAATCAGGCCATCTCAGATCCCTTCTTTGCCAAAGCACTATTGAACAACTCTTTAAAAAACCTCTTTTATAAGGGCCCATGCACCCTACTCTATTACTGCACGCGTGTACACGCTAGCTAACTTAAAACAGCCCGCGTGGACCGACAAAAGCACGAAAAAAGGAAAGTTGTTGACGGAACACACAACTCTAGGTGAGTTAACTGAAACCCTCGGCCATGCATGGCCGAGGGTTTGTCCAAATACCTAGCTTCTTCTAGCCTATAAAAGAAGGGCTAGGGGTTCCATTTGGAGGAGGAAAAATATAGCAAAGAAACTCTACCCATTTGCATACTCCCATTGTCCCAACCCTTTAGCCATCCTTGTGCCAGAAGAGATACTAAGAAAAGAATTTGGAAGACAGTTGAAGAGGAGCCCAGGATCAGGTTTGCGGAGCGGTGGTCGGTCTTGACTTTTTGTAAGTTGACTCGTTCAAAGTAATAAAGAAAATCTTTTTCCCATCCCAATTCATGAGTTATTCATAGTTTGTTAAGTACATGTTTGAATCTCTAACTCGTTAGTCTATAGGTAAGATGCATGCGTAGTTGTTGCTTGTCTTGTATGCAGGTCAGCTTTGGAAGGAGAATTGAGAACAAGTAATCAAGTGCGACAAGGGATCAACATCGAACGCCTGGAACAAGGTAGGTTGATCTAGCCATGTATTTACTAAAAGGAAATGGGATTTAAGTCTGGGGACGAAGGTAGAAAGTAGTTTTTCTCTAGTTCATATCTACATGCAAAGAATAACCCTATTTTCTAGTCCGTAAGGAGATTTCCCTCACAACAAGGTGGGATGAAAGTGGTTTTTTTCAGGGATCCCTAACTTTCAACTCCAATATCCAATCGGGGCAAGAATACAACCGTTGGAAGGATGATTCAGAGGAGAATGGTCTGGAATTTTTCTAATTTGGATAACTGTGATATATTTTCTTCATAAATTAAACAGAAATGGTTCTTATAAATTTAATTGGCAATTTTGTATAATATGTATAATTCTAACCAGATGATTGCTTGCAGGTTTGTTAGTATTTGAGGTATAATCAGATCAATTCCAGTCTAGGATCAAATGTTAGGGTCATGGAAGCATGATAGACCTTGCAGGAATTGGATGAGGAAATCAATAGCTATAGAGAAAGTAATGGAAAGTGGATAAATAACTTGAGAAGACAATAATAAAATAATTATTATGTTGATACTCCTAAATGTGAATAAATTGCAGGTACTACAAAAGAAAGAATCCTCACATATGACATGAAGCTAGTAGGCGAATAATGTCATTATTGTGCATAAAAGGAAAAGTGTGAAAGAGATCCACTACTGATATCATAGTTCATAGCGGAAAGCATGATGCCAATGCAGAGAATTGGGAATGCCTCTCACTTGAAAAGTGTCATTGAGTGAAAATGGACTTCCATTGGGAATGGTATTAAGTGTGAAAGGTATGGTTTCACAGGGAAAGGTTAATGAAGTGAACTAATGGACAAATAAGGAGTAATAGTATTTGATTCAAGAATTTTGTAGAAGAATGATGGAATGTTTTGAGCTACTTCATTCCAAGGTGTTGGAATGTCTCATAAAGGTAAAGTTGGGCATGACTACCCAAGGGGAGTTGTTGCAATTTGAGTACACTGGTTGGATTGCAGAATGGCCAAGTGGAACTTGGCTGGAAAGTATTCAGACCAGGGAACCGGAGTGCAAATGAGTAGAATGGGAGAAAACAAGGAAACAAGGATCTGGAGGAGTTCAAGGACAACTAGATACAACATAAATAAATAAGTGAATTGAAACACAAATGCACTAGAGTGCATGAGGCATGCAATGAAAAAAACATGAATATGGATTAGTAGGTATGCTGACAGTGAATGATTGGTGCATAGGGATGTGTAATTTTCCATATGTACATAACATGCTTGGATATACATATAACATGCTTGTGAACTTAGAATAGTCTATTATTATGAAATAATGTTTGAGTATGACTAATGATGGATTATGTATTCAAGAAAAATGATATAGCAGGGTTAAAGATGTGGATGTTGTTGTTGCTTATGATTTCCATCTAGGTGAATACCCATGAGGGTGGCATGAATGGTGATCAAAATGATGAAGGAGGAAGTCTGTGAGCTCTACAAATATCAGTTGGTCAGATAGAAACAAGTAGGTTGATAACAACCAGGAAGGTATGCATTTATTTTCTATTGATCTGTTGAAGGGGATTGAGGTAATAATTCCCTCAGTTGATTTTCAATAATTAAATTGATATGCAATGGCCAAAGGCCTAGAGTATGTAAATGTTGTTGATGCTAGAGTGCATTTAGATAAACTGTTAGTTGCATATTATGTTATGATTGGTTATGGGATCATAACCGAGTTAATTCAAGAGACATACTCCTTCTATAACAATGAATATCCATAGAGCTAGTCACGTGTGAGACCATAATATGGTTGGATATAGAAGGGCTATAGTGCTATGTGAGTGCTCAATAGTATCTATTGTATATCTGATGTTTGGATTGCAACCTATTTTCCGACACTGAAGAGCACTTAAGGATTATATTATTGGTGTTGTGTTTGGGTTGAAAAGGAAGGTATCCAAATAGTTAGGTAAGTAGTAGGAAGAGTGTGGATGGTGTGTTGAGGCGTTGGCCAAAACTTCCAACTCATCGTGGTGGAATGCATGACATAGTTATGTGGTATTATGTAGCCAGTGCATGGATGCATTGTGCATATGTGGCCATGCGTATTAGTACATTGATTGCTATTTTATTTAGTAAGTATTTGTTGCATTATGAAAATCTGGTGGTACTGAAAATACATAATGATGGATAGATGCATTATATTTAATATGAGTGCTAGTTGAAGGTGATTGGATTGTTGTTGTTACAATTTCAAGACTAGTTTTGGAGCTATTAAAATTGTTACAAGTGATATTACAGGAATCGTTGAATGCAATGGGGTGATTGCAGGTATATATTATATAACATAGAAATGATTATGCTAACAACTGAAATGATGTGAGTATTTCTAACTCATGAAGTTGAAAACCCTTTAGGAACTATTAGATATTACAACAAGAACGTTGTAGGTTAAAAAAGCTACATAATGATAAGTTATAGGAAATATCTGTTGAGGGGACAGAGTGATAAAAATATTTATGGATAGAAGAAAGAAAATATTGGATGATAATAAATGCGTATGTAATGATGAGTTCATTCCAATTGACAATTGGATTGATGGAAGTAAATGAATTGTAGTATTACTTGTTTCCATGATTTTATATATATATATATATAGCTTGTACCTGAGATATTGAAAATTTGTTTGGCTGAGGAATGTTGAAATTGCAGGAAGAAAGGGTCTTGAATATGGGAGTATTGCAAGTCCATAAAGAAGGTTAGTGCCTATTGCTGCAAGAGACAAATTATTATGAGCAGAATATCATGTCTGGAAGTTTTGTTTTTCCTATATGAAACAATTTTGGGAATTATAATTTAATAAATTATTGACAAATTGTTTTGGCTAAATGTTAATCAAGGAAATTGTAGGTAGGATGGTCCTAAATATGGAAGGGATGTAAGCCCATAAGAAAGAATGATATTTATAGCTGCAGAGCCAAACACTATGAGCATAAATATCATGCTTGGAAAATTTTGTTTTCCTTTATAAAACATACTTGACATTTATGATTGAAATTATTATAACAATATCTCATGATGATTGAATTTTTATTATACAGATGAAATGTTGAATGTTGAAGTTGGAAGCTCATGAAAAAGAACACCAGAAGGAAATTGAGCTCAATGATGAAGGCATGGAATGAAGAAAGTCCAATGGACTTGTTGTATCTAGAGTTCATGAAGTCGCAACTATGAAACTTCCTGGCTGAGTGCACTGGATCCTTGGATAGAAGTGGAACAACCTGAGGGACTACATGGAAGAGAAAGGGGTTAATTGTTTTGGGTTGTGAAGGGATGAAAGGGAAGGAGATCTTGATGGTTGGAACTATTGACAGAAATATAAATTATGAAGATCATTATACATGTTTTGAGTCGGAATGCCTATGTATACATGTTTAATTTTAGGCCAGAGTGCCTATGTATATAAGATTGGGATGGATTTCCTGTGTGGATTAAGGCTAGAGGGCTTGGATTTGTAATGTTAATAACATTGGAATGGTGGTTTGCATTGAGGACAGTGCCAAAATAAGGGGAGGGGGATGTAACATCCCAGTTTTAACCCTTATGAACTATAATGCATTATGTAATTGTGACTTAGGCTAGTGAGTCGGTAAAGTTGAAAAGGGTTCAGAGTGCCTAGGAAATGTAATACTTCATATACATTAATAAAATACATCGTTGGTTGTAAGAGGGACAAGGAAAAAAGAGATAGGGGGCTATGATTCCACGAGAGAAGGGGATTGAGGGGCTAATTCTTTTTATTATTATTTTTATTTACCATAATTGATTTTATGGAGAAACGTGGTTACATGGGATTCTTGGGGAAGGCCATGTGGTTCTTGGCTATTGTGATTATATAAACATCCCTTGGGGGATGTTTTGGGGGCTTCTTCTCCCTGGTTCTTCTTCTTCTTCATTTCCTTCACTCAGGCTGAATTCATGTGCTCTTGGTCTAAGCATGGATACGAATGGATTCATGAGGATGGCTCTAGGTGAATTTTGGGGGTCATTCTTCCCTTTTGTTCAACATCTTCCCCCAAATCATTATGTTCCCTTGTTCCCGTGTTCTTCTTTCCTCTTCACTCACTATTTCTAGTTCGTATGCTCTTGGGTTGAGCATGGAAATGAATGGCAGGAAGAGGAGATCCATTGATGAATGGTTGTAATAATTATTGATCATTCTAGAAGGGAATGTATTCCTATGTGCATGAGATTGATGGAAGTTCGGATAGAACTGTCCACAATCGTGAGTCCTGAGAGTCCCAGCAGGGAGATTCTTAACCAGAAGCACTGGATCCTTGGAAGGATATGGACAACTTGAGGGACTGTGTGGCAGAGAAAGGGGTCCATTCTCTTGGGGTTGTGAAGGTTGGGTAGAAGAGAGATGGTGTGCCTTGGATTGTTGTGATTGTTGAAAGGCCTGTGAAAGCTTGAGTGTTGAGAGGCCTGTTATTTATGATACTGGTGGCAGTTCGGATAGAACTGTCCAACACTCATAATTCTTAGAGTTTCCAGTAGGGATATTTCCTAACCAATATAAATGGAGCCCTGGAGAGAAGTGGGACAGTCTAAGGGACTGCATGGAAGAGAAGGGTGTTTGTTTCTTTGGGTGGTGCAGGCTCACAGGGAAAGAGAGATGGAAATTTGGGTTTTGCTGTGAGGTTGGGAAACCTGAGAGTTAGTTTGCCAAATGTTGTGTGTATTAAATTTGGCCCAGGACCCATCCTTGTGGATTCATAGCCCTGGCTTGGGGGTTACCTGATGTTGAGAGTAAATGAACAATAATGTCTATGTTTGGGAGGAATGTCCTTGGTCTACAACTAGTTGGTGAACATTTACTTGCAAGAGAAGTGTTCTTTGTGTTTTTTGTGTAATGTTTATTTTCATTGTGTATTTAATTATCTCTGAGATATGTAATTTTAATGTGTTTGTATGTTGGTTATTTGTTGTGCATGGCACATTGTTTATTTATTTATGTTGTAGCAAAGATCTTGTCTTATGCATGTGATTTTCATTCCTCTTAATTAACTTCGAAGTGATTTGAATTGAGATAAGTCACTGTGAAGTGAGTCCCTAGACTGCAACGTTCCTCACCTGTGAGTGGTTGGGTGTGTTGTAGTCGGATTAAGTTGTGTATCCTGGCTTTTGGCTGGATGGGTACATTACAACAACCGAATGAACTTGTATTTCCTGTTGTATGTTAACTTCTGCATGTTATATTTGTTTTAGAAATTGTATTGGGTTGTTTAGTAGGGGTGTGACCCAGCTGGAGGATGGGTTCATTACAAAGTGGTATCAAAGAAATTTTTTTGAGTATTGGTAAGAAGAACATTACAAAGTGGTATCAGAGAAATTTTGTTGCATATTGGTAACGGGTATGTTACAAATCCAATGTAAACATTTTGTCAAAGAAATATTGGGAGTTGGTGGGTAAAACAAACTCAGTGTTGTCCCCAATTTAACTAAGGCTTGCCAAACAATATAAAATATACCTTGTTATCAGGATGGAAAAAATAGAAGTGAAAATTTAAAGGGTAAAGACCAAACAAGAATTTGAGGTGATTGAGATCATGGACCATTCATACCACTATCCATCTCTACTTGGTATTGACCAGGAATTTGATAACAATGCAATGCTAAAGTTGAAGCAGTAGAAGATGTCCTTTTAGATAAACACATTATGTTTTATTAATCCATTGGATATAAATGAGGGAGATATATACAATGATCCCATGGATGAATATATGTAGAGTTCAATAATAGATAACACATACAACATCATGGTGAATAAAGAATATTATGTGAATCCAACAACTAATAGTGAATTGAGTTGGAGAAGCATTTACTCCTATGACACAAATTCAGAAGATGTTATGGATAGATGGAAGAATAAATTGTATGAACTATAAACCTAGATATATGCACAAATTGCTAAAGCAATGCACTAGATTGTATCAGTGTTGTGCAACCTGCCAAGATTTGATGGAACAAGTCCATTAGATACATTTTTGGTGCAAATAGAGGGGTTGATGCCTGTGACCCAAAGAATTCAAGCTATGGAAATAGTGGTTAAAGGAACACTTGTGTGTCGGTGGGTGACACCCTGTGCATAGATACAAGAGTGGGCACAAGTAATGGAGTGTATCAAAGTTAGATTCCATCCCCCGATGGATTTTGAATTGATGAATTGGTAAAAGGGAACCAAAAATCCTTAGGAACATAGTTAATACTGTCAAAGGCACTGAACAACCAAGAATGTTCCTAGTACACAATGGGTTCATAGGTTTGTCCATACGATGGAAATGGTACCTAAAAGTTGAGGAGACAAGAAGGAAAACAAGAGACATCGAGAAGACATCAAGAACCAATGAGAGTGCCCTCGAATTCTTCAAATTACTCATACAGCAGTGATATAATCCATCACAACTTGGTAGGGGTAATATGAATGAGTGATGTGGCCCCAAACCTAAGGTATTTGTCCCAAGTCTCGATGGTACAATTCTACAACATGTGAATAAATAAGTCGATGTTGATTATGGTAGAAATTATCTGATTACCAGTCATTGAGTTATACCGTCAACAAAAATGAGGGGACACACTGATGATGAAAATGGGCCCAAAGGTACCTATTATAGTCTAGCTAGTGTGGATAGAGGATCTAATGTTGAACACTCATAGAATAAATTGATTAGGAGTCAATGACGTAAACTCACTATCAATTGTGAGGAATCCTACCACTAAAGACTGCAAGATCCAAGGTACTAGCTAGTTTCTAGACCCCTCTCTTACATAATTTGTTGAAGTCAATAGGAAGATATCTATCTAAGGAGTTTCTTAATGTATCCCTCATCAATCAACATGAAACATACAATAAGAGATTATGTGAAGAGATAAAATCACCAAGTACAACTAACACTAGGATGCTTGACTTAGATGATCAACAAGACTTCATATGGCACCATATAGCATGACAAAATGATGACCTGGAAACAAGACTTGAACATATAGCACAACATAATTATGACCTCATAGCAAGACACAAGAGCACCATTGATATAGTGCAACAACACATGATGCATTGAAAAACTTTCCATAATGACTATAAGAGTAACCAATTGGAGGAGTATATGTGACTCATAATGATGGTATGTGGCTCCTAGGAAATCTATAACCCAAATATAGTAAAATGATGCAAACAAGTTCCATGTTCAAGGGATACACAACTAATGTTCCCAAATTTGTAAATACAGATCAATGGTAAAAAAAAAACTCATTATTTTTTTATTAAGTGTCTCCTTCATGGTTTTACGAGCATGAAAGAGAGATAAAAGTGAGCTCGATAGTGTCTTTTTTGTTAGTTTTTTACGATCCAAAAGAATAGGTAAAAGTATACTCTTGAGGTGTCTTTTTCATGTTTTAATGAGCACAAAAAAGAGCTAAAAGTAAGCTCGTCATTAGTTAAAAGTTAGCTCGTCTAGAGAGAATGAGTGGCTTAATATCATGCATCTATGTTCCAAGTGCATGGAACCAAATGATCTAGATATTTAATTAGCTAATTAATGACTTGATTTCTTTAATACTAGGAAAACTAAGACAAGTAAAACACATAAAGATATTATGAGCATAAATAATAAGTACGAAAGAAACAAGAATGATACAACGAGATTGATAACATATTTCACCCAATGTGAGATACGACTCTAGGTCCACTTCCAATGGAGTGGTCTCTTCAATTATGATGCAAAATGAGAAAATTACATCAATTCCTCGATCTCAATAGTTGTTCCTCTACTCTATTGCAGCACAATGGCCTCCAAAATCCTCTGGAATTATCTCTCTCCTCTTCACAATCCACTAAAAGGGATAAAAGAGATCATATCAATCAACATTACAAAAGAATGCGGCTTTAAAACAAACAAATCTCACACTCATTACCAAAGTAATGTTTCCAATGCATTATTGTTCATCCCTCTTATAAAATTTTAGAACAAAATCAACCCAGGGTCCAGCCCGCGGTCTTTGGGATTTTCATTGATGTGAATTTTACCAAATCAAAATGATTCAGTGTGGGCTATATGACAAGTCACATCGAATTGGCATGTTGGTTGATTGTATATGGTTTAAACCGTTGGTTGGAGGGGAGGTCACAGGGTCAAACTCATGGACCTTCCCCCTTTGGTATATATGGTTATGATGACTTTAATTATGGGAGGTTCGTCGATGGTTCCCAAGTCCAGCCATTGAAATTTTGGTGAATTCATTACACTGTATCCCAGAGGTCGGGGAATTCGATCCCAACCAACCACCCATTTTCCAATTTGGGTATATAACCTTCTTGGCCAATTAGAGGTTGCCACATGGTAGCCTCTGATTGGTCCATGTCATGATAAGGCCATGTCACCATCCAACCTAGATTCCATGTCATCTGCTATCTTGGATGCCACATCATCTGCCAGCCTATATACCATGCCATACCTCTACCATGTGTCCACTGCTTAACCTGCCACATGTCCTGTACAGATGCCATATGTCACTTCATACAACTGTTATGTGTCCTTTTGTGGGACTACCACATGTCACCTTCGTCCTTACTTTTGTCTTATTTGACAAAAAATTCAGAACACAATATCTTTCTCATACGAAGCTTGGTTTATCCCGTTCAAGTGGCGTCAAAGATATCTCATCGAGCTCTTCATCATGGAAAAATTTACATCACTTTTTGAGACCTTTGAATCTTGAGGTAATTTGGATCCTCCTGAATCACCAACCTAGGAAATATGAATGCAAATTGGATATTGGCAAGTGAGTTCCACTCATAGAAATGGTTCTCTTCATGGGTGTAGGGTCAAAAATTGTAAGAAAGAAAATGAAAATGGAAAGAGGTCAAGCGTGACTGCAATGGTTGTAAGAGGGTTCAAGGAAAACATCCACTTAGCAATAGGAATAGAGAAATAAGAAGTAAATGCATGTGAAACCATAATGTAACATAAAATTGATGGGAACACCCTTGGGATATGGCCAAAACATAAATGAAGAGAGAAGGATGAGGCTCATATTTGAGTCATGGTGGGTCTACAAGAGGGCTCTCGAGCCTAAAATAAATTGAAGCATAGGCACCATATGGAAATCAGGGTTCTAACTAGGGTTCCCATGGAGGGTAGGCACTACTATGGAAGTTACAATGTGAAAAAATAGAGTGGCTAATGTCTCAAACTGATGGGGTTGAACCTAAGGCTTTGTGATGACATAATGGATGTTTAATAATGAAAAATGGGGTTGTAGGGAAAAACCTATCACTAGAGGTCATTTTGAGACATGTAGCTCAATTTCAATGGATATTGTTATAGAAAATGGATAATCAAAATGTAACTGAGTCCTATAAAACACATCCAAAAATACTAGACTCGATGTTAAAATGTGTAGTAAAATCTCAAAAAAAAACAAATGTGTTTGTATTTTTCGAATTTGATATATGAAAAAAAAAATGCACTCACACCACACACCTATATACAAGGCACTATGCATACTAATAGTTTATTAAAAGTAGAGCCCATTTTTAGGCTCAGGCCAAGGATATTGATCATCCCTGATGAACTCATGGGCCATCTTCATTACCATGTGGCACACCATGCCAGGGCCACACCACATAGAATCAAATTTCCATGTATGAATATACTCATTGTAAGTAGTTTCATGATATATTGAAACTTCTTGATGATGCCCATAAAGACATAAATGAGATATGAAACATTGATCCTTGGTATGATTTAGAGAAGAGAATTCAGTGGTAAGTTTTGAACAAGATATATGAGGTGCAAAGAGGTCAAGAAGTAGCATTTAACTAGATGCCCCAAAAATGCCCCCAGTCTTGGATTGAAACTCATTGTGTTAACCCTCCTTGGTTCTACATTAGGAAGAATATATTACCAAGACATCACATCTTTCTTTGGCTTATCTAATAAATCCATGACTTCTAGGATGGCCTCATTTGAAGGAAACTCAAAATTGAGGATGTCATGTGAACATGGAGAGTCAATAGCCCTTGTGGGAAGAGTAGATTGATCATACTTCATATGAGGATGGATATTCTTACTAGTGTTAGTTGACACCAACAAGATCACCAATGAGGAAATATCAACCACTATGATTGGCATGCAATATTTGTAAGATTCTACTTCCTCGGGATGAGGTACCACCCGGGGGATCCACTAGTAATAGAAGAGATCATATTAATTGGAGCCACATTTGGGGAAAGATATGGGAGTGGAAGGGTAAATGTACCCATCATGGAGGAATATTTTAAAATCCCTACACCAACACTCATATAATCACTCTTGGATTCACTGACAAATAGAACATTAGAAATCATATCAGTTCGAAGGTCAGGCATGCAAAATGCAAGCTAGTAAATGGTTACAATATTTTGTTGATGAGGAAAGAGAAAGGATAAAACACTGACTAGATGATATATATTATCTCATAGAACCAAGTACACTCAAGTAGCAAGTTATACTCCAGAGAGGCATCAACCCCCTCCATCTCAACAAAAATAGTTTTACCACCTAACTCAATGGGAAATGTAGTGTTGATACCATGAGATTAAAACTTGTATCCATCAAAGGCCTTCAACATCGTGTTATATGTTTCAAACTTTGGAGATCCGATAAGTTTCCAACATGAAATGGATATAATGCAAGTAGAGGCACATTCATCAAAAATCGTGCAACAGATTATCTTCCAACAGAATATCACTTGAATATAAAAATCAATTTGGTAGGAGAGCCTATGATGAGCTTGGTCAAGATAAAATGCAATCAAATTGGACTCAAAGGGATCAACCCCACCTATCATTGACAACATTTCCTTACACTACATGGGGAATCTTTGTATGACTTCTAGGGAAAACATGGCACATGGTGCTTGGGAAAAATATTCCATAATACTATAGTTGTGTGAGGCTTCTGCATTGATATTATGTGTCATTCTCTGAATAATTCCCTTGGGTGGGAGAAGCATTGTCTCGATTGATGGCTTCTATATTTGGATAGGGCCACTAGGCTGGGAAGAGGGTACATGATCCTAAGTGGAAGGAACAACCTATGGATTCTCATAGCAATGATCTTGAGTTTGTAATGACATTGATTGGTCACACATGAAAACTTCACTATTTGAGGATGACCCCTCTAGCTAAGGGGTACCTTCCATGCCCCCTTACAAAGGGGTGAGATTTTTGGAAACAATTTGTTGGGGATGGGGAGAAAATTGATGGGTCAAAATAGTAGGCTACTGGGGAGCCTTCTGTTGGGAAAAGTACCAATTAATTTCATACATCTTTGGACATTAATGAGTAGGATGATCTTCCCCACATATATTGCAAGGAAACCAATTATTTTTCTTCTCCTTAGTGCTTCCACCAATATGTTTTTTGGGTTTGGTAAGTTGCATGCTCATTCTTGTAATTATTCTTTTTATTCTTCTTCTTCCCTCCAGGTTTTTGAGGATTCGTCAGTTGTTTGTACAACACTGAATTCACCTCATAGGTTTGAGTGGGATCATGAGAAGTTTGTGTGGTGGGGTGTAGTATCTTGTGGGTGTGGTGAAATGTGCACGTGACCCAACTGTACAACTAACTAACCCATAAATTCATTGGAAATAGAACCTACCACACCATTGGGATGGGGTCCTACGTTTGGTTTGTGTGGATTTATTTACAACCTCAGAGCCTGTGGGATAATATCATATAAGGTGTTAGAATAAGAGTATATCAATTCTAAATGTTGGGCACATAAATGGCCTGCTTTTAAGTAACCTCCCATGTCATAGCTACATCCTTGCCAATGGGTGGTAAGAGATATTTAGTAAACCAATCAATAAGAAGTTGGTCAAGAATATGGCCTTTGATGAGCCTACACTGTCATCTCCATTCATGAATATGATCATATATATGCATGGAAGTATTATGATGCAAAGACATCAAAATATTTGTTCTTATATCATACCTAATGGGTAGTTCAAAATTCATTAGAAACACCATAGCCAATTCATTGAATCTATTGAAGAAAGTGCCCTTAAGTTTGATATACCATTTAGTGGCATGCTCGGTCATGGATCTCTGGAAAAGATGCAATCGGGCATTGTCATTCATCAAAGAGTTGGATGAACACCAAATATAGCAATTCATTATGTTCATTGATGAGTATTCTCCCAATTTTCTGTCAAATTTTCTCATGTTGGACGATAGTTTGGTAGGATATGGTGGCCATAATGGGTTGTGGAGAATGGGGTCATTTGTTAACTATGAAAAATCTAGCAAGTCTTATGTTTCCAAGAAATGCAACTGTGTGTTAGAAAATGTATTTTGGATTTGGGATAAGGAATATTTTGAACCATATGGACCCTGAGGTCCCCTTACATTCAATTTTATAATGGGATGTGGATTTCCAAAAGGATCGTTGCCCTCATAGATGGAATGACTCCAAGAAAAATTTCTACTCATGGGACCATGTATTCCCCCAGGAGCATCTCCTTTAGGAGAAAAGGGATCCCCATAAAAATTATTTCTTCCATGACCATACATGACCCCAGGAGGTTTTCCTCTAGGATAAAAGGGACTCCTAGAAACATTATTTCTTCTGGGACCATACATTCCCCCAAGAGGATTACTTCCAGGATCAAGCATATACCCAAAAGGATTACTACTCCCCTAACCATAATTGTTCCCACAAAAATAATTCCTAGAAGTAGAAGTATATATAAAAGGGAAACCACCCCATGGGATGTTGAATCCCTGAGAAAAAATTCTACCCCCATCTTGGCTAGGAGGAGACCCAAAACTGCTAATAATATTCCAACCAAAAGGGAAACCAAAATTTGTCATTGTCATGTTGCCTATAAGGATTCCATAAGCATAAGGAGATCCACTTATAGTGTTGAAACCAAGGCTTGGCACCCCACTGGATGGATATCCAAATGTGGGCATCGTAATAGATAAGATGGGTGTGCTAATGTTAGTTATACCCATGGAAGAAAATTCAATTACTGCTAGCATCCCCCAAATGGAGATACCTACTGAAATGGGAAAGGATGGTGTAGGTCCTAAGGCACTAATGGATGGAAAGGAGGACATCACAAAGGTGCCTCCTATAATTCTCATCAATAGGCTTGAAGTCTCATACACACTAGACAAAACACTTGGCCTCGACATTATGTGAGGATCATTTAAAAAAGAAAAAGGCTCAATAAATAATCCCTTTACCTAGATGAGTATGAGGTCTCTAGAATCAATCAAAGGAGGGTTAAAATTTGGTGGAGGATTTTTTTCAACCACTTCAACTTCTACTCACTCACTCTCCTCAAGTCTTCTATAAACCCAGGTAGGTTCTATATCATGTATTGACCTCCTTTTAAGAGGTGGCCATTCTACTGCCTCTGGTGAAATTCCTTGTTGTCAACAGGACCAGTGAAGCAATTGGTTTGCCATGATGAATAAAATGTGTTATGAAAATAACAACAATTTACCTATGGCTATCATAAATATAGAACCAAAGAGCACACCCATAATAAATCTAAGCTATCAATAGGAAAACTAGTGGATCAAGGGGCCTTCCAAAAACCAACTCTCTAGTAGGGATGATTTTAGGGGCTAAATTTTGCTCATGGGCTAATTTTCCATGGTTTTTCCAAAAAAGAGATTCGCTATTTTAAAAATGATTCTCCCAAATTCTATAGGATAGAATTATTTTAACTTAAAAATCACCAAAATTTTATAAAAACTGTAGAAAATCCTTATAAATTTGAATATTTTTTCAAAAATATCGCATAACATTTATAGTTGGAATATGAAGGATTAGTAAGATTCGCCAAGGTTTCTACATTTTAAAATAAATTTCCATCCTTAAAATCATCCCTGCTCTATGGGGGATGTCAAGTCCCTTGAATATTAGCTAGAGAATGTGTGAGGAATAGTTATGGTAACCCACACGTAACAACCTTGACTAGTGCAAGTACCCTTTATTAAGGTGGGCACCCTTAAGGGGAATTGAAATAGAGGTTCAACGTCCACTCCAGGTACCGTAGGCACTTCCCACTCCCCATCACTTCTATAGATACCTAGGAAAGGACACTATGGTTACCACCTCAAAATCAATGACTAGGAAAACAGTCAAAGGTCTGACCACAGGTATGGGCATGGAAACTAAGCCCAAAGATTCAAGATCACTACCTAGAAAATAGGTGTGGGAAATTATAAAACCCATATACACATAACATTCGAAGCAGTCTAGAAAACACCAAGACAAGTAGAGAGGGGATATCACTCTACTTGCCCCAATCAGACCTCATGATTAACTCGTATGTTAGAGGAGTTGCATGACACCCACATTGTAATAATGGATTTAAACACTCTTTAGTGACTTCTAGGTTCAGTTTTGGTGGCCTTGGAGAGTTTACTCTCCACTCCTACATCAAGGCCCTAAGTCGTATCTATGTTGGTTAGATACAAAGAAAAAGAGTCGAATACATCAGTTGTGTTCTTATGGTTTTTTATTGCCCAAGGGAACAAATGCAACTTCAATGATTTTTTTACTTTTTTCTAATCCAAAGAAGAAAAAGTGTATGTAAGGGATGCAACTTTTATATTCAATGAACTATATCTAAGGAAGGGAAGAGAGATTTTTATTTTTCATATTTTACAATAAAAAATACAACCTCTCATTATCTCAATCAACCACTCAATACAATGCAAACAAATGAACAAGATCCTCAAACACTACTTATACCAATGCAATATTTCAAAAACACCCAAAATATTTACCCCAACACACTTTTTGTTTTTGTTTTCTTTTGAAATGCAATTTTCTTTAATCTAAGAAAATAAATATGTATATCAAACCAAAAAACAACAAGAAAAGTGTTGTAGGATGTTGGTAGTAATTCCCCAAAGTACACCCCAATGCCTCTGCAGGATTAAAAACCCAAAACTTGAAAAAAGATTGATCTACAATGAAAAAAAAAAATCTCAAAACATGCAAATCGAAAATGAAGGGAGTAAGGACACACTACTATATCTGAAAATAACTATTGGAAATTATTCCCAAATCACCACTCACCATGTAGATAGCTCATAAAAACAATAAAGCCCAATGAAACCACCCAAATACATCAAACTCACTTCAAAAAAAAATCTGTAAAGAAGAGGCTCAAACTTGCAGTAGATCTAGGCTATCATATGTATGACAGGCTCAGAAGATCAAGTAAACACAGATCTAACCAGGAAAAGTTCACAAAATTCTGAAAAATGGTCACCTATAGGGGTGGTCACAACCCAATAGTGTTGTAGCTAACAATCGTTCTATAGTTGGTTGCGGGCTACAGTATAGGAAGCTCACAACCAGTCTCTCTAGTATGAATTGTTCAGTCGCAACCATCTGCAAAAGTTGGGTAAACATACCTAGATATAACCCGAATCTAATAGATCTAATAGATATTCTCCCTTAATGAGTGATGAGGAATATCAATGGCTACAATGTAGTTTCAAAAGACCAAACAACAAGGGAAATCCAAAACTAAGGAAGAATCAAAGATCCTTCCCCAGTGGAGTCACCAATTATGTTGCAGATAAATCTCACCTATGTATAAGCATGACCTCCCTTGGATATACCCTTGATCTAAGGCAAACAATAAGATATATCACAACACATTTCTCCACAGATCTACCATATTTTCCCTAATTATTCTATTAAAGTGGGATGAAAATGCATACCTTATTTATAAAGGTTGTGTTCTTGGGCGTTATAGCTCCAAATATACATATCTATCTCCCGCAACCTGCTACCTACACACAAAGATACAATACACACCTTTTTCAAACCTCTTCAAGCTTAAGGAATGCAAATGTAAACCAAATCTACCCTAATCTACTAAAGGAAAGATTAGATATGTTACAAGCAAGTATCAATCATTGAATACACAAGCATTGGAAGGGGAAAACCATATTGATCTATGTTAAAAATGGAGAAAGAGTACATCAATCATGATAAATACATGAATTTCTCCAACTCCTTAGACTTCAACAAGCAAGGATGGCCTGATATGAAGACTAATATCTGTAGAAGAGCTCCTCTAAAAATTTTGTAGCATTTACATGTAAATGATTCTTCCTCCTCTTACCCTTGGAAGGCCTTCTTTATATAGATTGGTGGATGAGGCTAGGGTATGATTCTATATCTCTAGAACTTAGTGAACCTCAACTGGAATGATATTTCCCAAGCTCATATCATGAGATAAACAACTCACCTAGTGTTCATCTCCTCATAACTCTCAAATTCTAGAAGGTTACAAGGGTGGTCACGAGTTGCTAGTAGTGCAACCCACAATCGATTGTGTGTTGTCATTGATGCAGCTTATGATTGGTCACATGTTGTTAGTGATGTCGCCTATGAATGGTCATGTTCTGTTAGTGGCTCAGAGTGTTGACCTCCCTCAAAATCAGTGAACTCCAAAGGTATAAGAGTGTGTCTCATCAAGTAATAATCAATGGGTCCTCCATGTGTCCCTAGGGTGGAAAATAAGGCCATAACATCTACTCAACTATAGAACAAGCATAGTACTAAAGAATGGAATCCCTTCTCCTATTAGAAGCCAAGTATTTAACATAGCTTGATATTTATCTAGGGTTAGGGTTTTTGCATCCTTAACCCTCAACTAGTTAGAGTTTTGGAAAATATAGAATATACCTTAAATACCCACATGACTATCCCCACTTGTGTGAGTAACAAAGGCTAACATGGAATCCACTCGGTACCATGGTGATCAACAAGGTAGGTTGACTAGTGGGAGGCATAATTTCTACATACAAGCTCCAATTGAGTTAAATTATACATCGTTGGAAAGATTTCAGTGTGTAGAATAATGTACGAGGGGATAGCAGCTATGTTTTCAAATTTTTGACCCCCCAAAAAATGTCATTTTATGCCTCAAAATGGTTGTAGAAGGTTTTGGACCACAAATTTCCAAATTGGTGTAGTAAAACTTCAAATATGTAAGAGATAATATAGCCTTAAACTCCATAAATGAACCCTTAAACTCCAAATATACCAAAACATTCACCATGAAAAAAATAATAATATAGAGAAAATAACCCTTAAGGGGGAAACACAATCAAATACTCCCTATGGTAGGAATCATTCCACAATTCATGCTTGCTATAACTTAATGCAATACAAATAACCTCCAATACAATGATACTCATGTGTATTTATACTTTCTCATGAGTATCCCTAGGGGTCTATGACAACTACCACTAATTGTTATATTATTTCACTTTAATTACATAGTGGGCCTATTCCATTATTATGGCCATGTTACATTCATTATCCCCTTGGGTACCTCCCTAAGGACCCCACATTATCCTCTCCAAGTACATTACATGTCATCCCCCTTGGCATGTTTCATCCTCAAAAAACGAGAAGAACTCATATAATATGACCTACTAAGAAATGTTATCAACAGGTGCCATGCATGAACATCCATCCATCATAGTGAAATGTTGAGATGGAGTCCCACTATGCCCTTTCCTCGATCTTCATTTTTATTTCTTCTTGGGATTAGTGTCTACCCCGCACTACTCTTGTATCTTCATGCATTGATTTTAGTCCTCCATGTGCCTCCATACTAGTTGTCCCTTTGGTTCCTTGTTGATCCATAGTAAGTTTTCTAACACTCATTCCCTTGTCTTGATGACTATTGTTTCTCCATATGGCGTGGGTGGAAATATACTACAACCTTATCTTCTTTCTTTGATTCTTCAACATGTATTTCCTTACCTTCTTCTTCATTTGTATTCCCTCCTGATGCTTTTCTTTAAGTGCTTCTATATGCTCTTCTACTAATTCAACCTTGGGCTCTTCATCTGATGTGTCATTAGGTACTACAATTTGTTTCCTTACATGGACTTATTTAGGTGTCCCCTTGAGTCCTTATTTCTCAATAAGAGATATATCCTTCAATGTAATTGTCTTCTTCTTATACCAAAGCTTCAAATTTTTCTTTTCACATTCATATTAACAATACCAATTGAGTCCATCCAAGGATATCCCAAAACAATATTCATATCATCCATATCTATAGAATAAAAATATGAATGCAACACATATTTATCCATGGTAATATTCAAATCTTAAAAATTTGAGCTTTTTACCCTCAACCTATGTTCTTTATATATTCTTTGTTGAAACTTGCAATCAATTAGCTAATTTAACATTGATCAAATTATGTTTACAACTAGGGTTACTTGGAACAATGACCTTCTCTTGTTGAATACATCCATGAACCTATAATATGAAGTTTGTGCATAAAAACAAGTCCTCGATTCTTTATTTATCCTTCTTCCCAACATGAGACCACCTGCCTAAGTATAATTTCTCATATTCATCAGCCGAAAGTACCATTATCTACTCATAGTTAAATCCATATGTGTCCCACCATATGCTAGCATCATCCTTTAAATTAAAGTGTAGATTTATTTTCCAACAGATTGGACACTTGTAATTTTTCCATTTTATGTATTATTCAATACTAGGACCATCATATTTGCTAAAAAGCATTGTGTTGTGAAAATCCAAAAATAGAGCTAGGGTTTTAAATAAAATCACTCACTTTCCAATGGGCTTCTTTATGTAGTTAGGGTTTGAAGCAAAAAAATGTATAAAATGGTAATAATTGCTACAATACTTTTCATATTCGTTATTATGGACCCAATTATGAAATTCCATAGCTTCTTTGTGTCTACTTGCACTAGTTTGACTTAAATATGTGCACTCTATCAAAATATATCCAATCTACAAACCTCGCAGCCATCGCTAGAAAAAAAATAAGTTCATTTTAAATAAATTATATTTCCAATTATTGGACTCCATTTTGGATGATTGTTTTCTTATATTGGGTATTTCTTCAAGATAAATTCATATATACGGTTGGTTTCTTCAAATTATGCACAAGAAGTTTCATAAATTGACCTAAATGGTGCCATCCTCTTTTTTTCCATTAAAAAACTACAAAAATAAAAAGAAACTCCCATTTTGTGCCCAAATATTCCCCCACTTCATGCCCAATAAACATATTTAATACCACTTGTAGTAAAACTTCAAAGATATAAGAGCGAATATAGCCTTAACATTCATAAATTAACCCCTAAACTCCAAAGATACCAAAACATCCACTGTGAACAACACAATAATATAGAGAGAACCCTTTAGGTAGGGTAACACCGTCAAATACTCCTTATGGAAGGAATCGCTCCATAAGATATTCTTGCTACAAAACAATACAATCCAACACATGTCCAATAAAATGATACTCGTGTATTTATACTTTCTAATGAGTATTCCTAGGGGTTTGTCAACTACCCCTTGTTATTGCGTTATTTCCTTTTAATTACACAGTGAGCAAATTCCATTATTATATATACATTACATTGATTATACCATTGGGTAACTCCCTAGGTACATTACAACTAGGACCTACCACTAAATGGGATCTACAAGCCAAATCCTCAAATTTTCCACCCATAAAGTACCAAGATAGATGACAAATTATATAATGATCCATTCTGGATCATACCTCCCCATTTAGGGACACTTTTGGCCCTAAAAAAATTTTATAGAATGAGGTGAGGGAAATTTTCCTCTACTTTATTGCTAGAGTGCCATTTTTCCCTACCCAAAAGTTGTTCTTTAAACCCAATATGCCAAAGGTCATGCTATCCCTATCTGGTAGCTCTAGACTTCTTCTACAAAACTATATTTTCTACCAACTCTAGCTAATATTAGGTTGATAATTCCTCTATGGTTAGTAGGACATTCTCCTTAGTTTCTTGATCCAACATAAAAGGCTCATAGACTTTTAGATTTTCCACATTTACTAATGAGTAAATGTGAATGTATGGGGGTTTATTGAATCTCTAGGGATTATTACCTACCTTCTCAAACATCTCAAAACATCCATACCTCAAAGCCTTGATATTCTTACCAATACCATGTAGTCTTTCCTTATTCAAATGTAACTAAAGTATGTCTCCCACTTTGAATGATTTCTCAATTTTGTGTTGATCATGTCGGGCCTTGTACTTTTCTTGTGATTTATTCAATGTATCATGTACTTGCAAATGGATTTGCCTAATATTTTCAACAAACTTCTCTGCTTTCAATTTTTATCCTATTATGTCTTCCCTCACTCCTCCATAGGGATGATTTTAAGGATGGAAATGTATTTTAAAAAGTAAAAACCTTGGTGAATCTTACTAATCCTTCATATGCCAACTATAAATGTTTGGAGATATTTTTCTAAAACTATTCAAATTTCTAAGTATCTTATATAGTTTGTATAAAATTTTGGCCATTTTTAAGGTAAAATAATTTTATCCTATAGAATTTCGGCGAATCATTTTTATAATGGCGAATCTTTTTTGGAGAAAAACCATGGAAAATTAGCCCATGAACAAAATTTAGCCCCTAAAATCATCATTGCTCCCTCAATGTTGTCCATAGAGAACATCCAAGATCAAAGGTGGAAAATACCCAAAGCAACATTCAAAAGGAGACTTACCAGTATAAGTATGGACTGCTTTGTTATAATATTGTTGAATGTAGATCAAATTTTTGTCTCGTGTCTTTGGATGCTTCTGATTGTAATCCCTCAAAATTTGTACCGATTTCTTGTTGATTACTTCTATATACCCATATATCTCTAGATGAAATTTTGTATATCTCTTCAACTTGGTGCCCATCTTGTCCCAAAGTGTAGTCCAAAAAGCACTAAAACATATGGAATCCATGTATTAGATGATGCTCCTTGGTATCCCAAAGTGCACCTAGACCTTTTCAAAGAACATATTTATTGTTTCTTGTCCTTTGATGGTATTTTTTCAATGCATAATATTTCACATCTTGTTGAACTTGCTAACTACCACAAACAAATGGTCATGTCCCTTCCAGTTTGTTGGAAAACCACCCACAAAATCCATGGAAATGTTTTCCCAAGGTCAAGTGGGTACATGTAAGGGATGGTATAAACCTTGCTTTCTATTATTGGGCTTGATGGTACAACAAAGTATGAATCATCTAATATATCAAGCTACATCTTCTTGCATTATAGGCCAATACACTTACCTTTGTAAGTTTGCAATTGTCTTCCTAATAGAAAAATATCCTACAATCTTGGAGGTGTGAGCCTCTTTGATATGTTGCAACATTTCACCTTTAGGAACAAAGATATTGTCTACATTTTAGAAAATTCCATTCTAAATATTTCTTCTACATGAATTTGTCCCTGTAGCTACTAAAGCACCTCTTTAAAGTTCTCATCTTCTATGTATGCCTCTTTGTACGCATCATGGGTAAAAGTCTCGATGTGAATAAGGGTTCCTAAGGATGTAATATTGTATGTTTTTGGCCTTCAAATAATTTCTACCAACTTATTAGTCTTTCTCTTCTTATATTTGATTACTAGATGAAACTGCCATAAAAACCACATCCACTTGTAATGTGTAGTTTATTGAAGCTTACTATAGGATTGCAAATATTGTAGTAGTTGTTGATAAATGTGGATGATGGTTTCCTTTCCCATAATATAATGCTTACACTTCTTAACATCTTGAACCAATACATAGATTTCCTTATCATATGTAGGGTATTTCGGGACTCCCCCATGAAACATTGCATAATAATAGAAAATTATCTCACCTCCTTGCATCAATACCACTACCATAGAATATCCACTTGCATATATCTCCACTTTGAAATGATTTTTCAAGTCAGTAAATGCAAGGAATGGTGCTTAATCTCATTGAAATATTTCTACTAATTATTCCCCCACTGGAAACTCTTACCACTAGTTATTGTGTGCAATGGCACAGCTACCACGGAAAATGATGTTATAAACTTCCATAGGTGTTTTGATGCCCCAACAAATATCCTAGATTCAGTGATATAAGTAGTAAATGGCTACTTCATGATGGACTCCATCTTCACTAGATCTATCTTGAGTTCCCCTCCACCAATCATGTACCCCAAATACACGAATGACATCTAAGAAAAATCACAGTTATTAAGGTTAGCCAGCAACTAATGATTTTTCAAAGTTTCTAACACTTGAATGATGATATGTGCTCTTCCCAAATATAACTATTAACCAATATGCCATCCAAATACACTATCACAAATGAATCTAAATAGGGATTCAATGCATCATTCATCAATTGCATAAATGTAGCTAGTATATAACATAAAACAAAAGGCATGACCAACCATTCATACAGACCTTGTATTGTCTTGAAGGTGGTATTCCAGGTGTATTATTCTTTAATGTGTACCTAGTTGTATCATGATTTGATATCCAAATTGGTGAAGTACTTGGAATTTTTCAACTAGTCTATCAAATCATCAATCATGGGAAGAGGGTGTCGGTTCTTGAGTGAGATCTTGTTCAAAGATATGTAGTCAATACACATTCACCAAGGCCCATCCTTCTTGGGTACTATGATGATAAGTAACCCACAAGGTGAGGTGCTTGTTCAAATTACTCCCTACTCCAATAGCTACTGCAATTGTTTCTTCACTTTGTATGCTTCAAGAATAGACTATCTATATAGCCCAATATTTGGTAATGGGGATTCAAGCAACAATTGTATCTCACACTCCACTTCCCTCTTAGGTGTTATCCCTTTAGGATTATAAAACACTCCTTTTCATACCTAAAACAACTCCTCCAAATGATGTTTTTTCTCTTTTGTACATCCCTCTAGGGATGCATTTATTCTTATCAATTCCTCCCCTGGATAATTCTTTCTTAAGAAGAGAAATACATACTTCTTGATAGAACTGATTAACTTTTTGGCTTGGTTGGAACTTACCATAGAGATATTTTATTTACCCTTATATCCATTTCTGATTTAAGACTTCCCATCCTTGATCAGGTGGTAATGGTTCTCTCTTCATGAAGATCGCATCCCTCATATACATGTAGGGGATTCCAAACACTACACCACATATGTCAAGGGGTCCTACATCTAACTCCACTTCATCAATAAAATAGACACTTATAGAAAAATTGATCTTACACTATTTACTAACGTGTATCTTTACATTATTATTCACCCAACCCAATGGATATGGGCTTGGATGATCATGAACCTTCAACCCAATATTCCTAACTAGATCATTTGTGATGAGGTTGTCCTATGAACTATAATTGAATAGGGAATCTACCTTGGTATTTTTTACCTAAATATTAATGTGTAATAGTTTAGTGATATCCTTCTCTTACTTGTGGTGAATGCTACTAAGATTCACCTCCTTCTACACTAAGGTAAAAACAATCTTTTCATCCATGTCTAAGTTGCTCTCTACCTAGTTTCTTGAATCCATTCCTAGTAGGCTCTTCTTCTTGAATCCTTCTTACGGTTCTCTAGATTTAGCTCTGGATGTAGCTTCCAACACTTATCTTCAATGTGACAATCAATATTTCAATGGTTGTAGTGTTTGTTTAGATCCTTTCACTGATGTGGAGTGGTTGTCATCTTCTTGTCTTTTCCTTTCCATTTATTTCCCCCTCCTTGGAAGCATCTTGGTGGTGTTTCTATTAAGAACCACTAGGTTGCCCTTTCTTATGGCCTATGTTCTCTAGGTATTTTTCTTGCACAAAAGCCTCATCAACGGTCCTAGGTTTGAACAGAATCACTTGTTTTCAAAAATGATTATGTAGACCACTTAGATACTTGAGTACATTTGGGTTCTTGGGAGAGGTATCCAACATGAAAATAAATAAAATACAAAAAATAAAGAACAAGAAAATTAACACACCATCCACAAAAATGAGCATAAGATGTATCCTAGGAAACCTAATACGAGAGAAAACCCATCTAGAACGTGAGGCCTATGATCTTATCTCTTTTCTTCAGTTATTAAAAGAAAGTACAAAGAAAGGGACACTCAATATGGAGTTTCCTATGACATCATGACCTAAATGGTTACTACATAATCTTCTTTCTCCTCTATTATTCTCTCAAATCCCACTTCTATATGATTTACTCAACTGTGGAACAAGTAAAATACTAAAGAATGTAACCCCTTCTCCTCCTAGTGGCTCAATATTTAACATAACCCAATAGCCATAAAGGGTTGGGGTTTTTTCATCCTCAACCCTTAGTTAATTAGGGTTTTGGACCTTATATAATCTTCTTGAAATTCTCATGTAACTAGCCCCACATGTGTGATTAACATAGGTTTACATGACATCCATGCAATACCATGGTAGTCAACAAGGTGGGGAAATATGTAGGAGGCATAACGTCCACATACGAGCTTTAATTGAGGTGATTTTCCCACTACTAAAAAGGTTTGATGTAAGCCAATTGTCAGTCATGAGGAAACCTTCCATTATTGTATGAAAGTCCCAAGGTATTATCAATTTTTCTATACCCACTTCCTAGATACTGATTTGGTATCGAGAGGAAGATATCTATCAAAAGAATGGAATTAATTTATCTCACATCAATCGACCTTAAAAAAGAACCAAGAAGTATTTATGAATAAAGAAAACCACCAAGTACATACTAAAAAAGCGGTGGTGGACATGAATGGTCAAATCAATCTCATAATTCCCTTAAACATATGGAATGACACAATGAGGACTTGGGAAGCA
>ML788149.1:227414-240351 GCA_009831015.1 Picea engelmannii | reverse complement strand
ATAGTAATATAATGGAACTCAAATTTTATTAATGAATGAAAATAGAAAAAGAATGTAAGATGCAAAGCAATACAAACTAGCTAGAATGGTGGTGGCTTATCACTGAAGAGAGATGTGTCAGCTACGCTCATTCACCGGAAGAGATTACAAGAGGCCAAGACCATTGTTTAAACATAAAGTATGAAGTCTTAAGAGGCAAAACCCCTAAATATCCAAAACCCTAACCTAGGAGATAATGTGGAAAAAGGAATGTAGGCCTCAAGGAGCATCCCTTAGGTTTTTATGAACAAACAAACATAACACATTGCACTTAGGTTATCTTTGCACCAAATTCAGATAAATGGTAGCTAAAGTTTTGTAACGAGTCTCTAAAATTTATAGGCTTTCTCCTTTGCATCCCTTAGGTGTTTATGAGAAGATTGATACAACTATCCCTCTTCCATCTCAACATCCCCTTCTAACAATGCATCTCCTCTTTACTCCTATTCATTCAATTTGACTTGGTAAAAGACTAGTGTTTAGGGGTGAAGTTTGTGCAATGGATGCAAGTAGTGTGATGAACCCACAATGATCAATCCAATGGACATTAACACACCATGCAATTCTTCTATGTACAATCCAAGTAATTGCAAGTGAATGATCGAAATAAGTAGCCTTAATATTACATGATCATTAAAGTAACATCTATCACCTCTATACACTCTCCAAGCAAATGCAAACAAAGAACCATGATTAAAACCCTTAATCTTACATAGTTAGCATCCTCCCCCTAAAAAGCTAATAAATATGTTGTTTAGTTATTAATGTTAATAGGAAAAATAAGATTTAATCAGCCATGTTATTATTATCAATAACATGATTATAATATTTTATTAATATGTATTTAGTATTCATGAAAATTTGGAGTATATATTAAAAAAGTTATGCACTTTTCATTAAGAACTTGTTTTTTATCTTATAATAATGAAAAAGGGTTTATCTTTTATTTGGTTGTAGGTAAAGGAGAAACATTTTCTCCCATGTTAAACAAGAAATCTCATCATGAGAAAGGCAAACACTTAATATTTTTCAACATTTTTATGTTTTCCCATCATTAAAATGACCAAAATTTGGTTGAGCAATCTTTAACGAAGTTGTAATTTAAGATTGATGAAATTGTTGTTCTCAATGTACAAATGGATTCAACACCCTCAAATACCCCTACTACAGTTGGATTATGTATTTGTAACATCTAATATCTACAATTCCAACAACAAAAATTATTCTTACCAGATTTCAAGCCAAAATTGTTGGTTTCCCTTCCCACTATTTTGAGCAGCTGAAAAAGAGCAAAGTTGTAAGACATTTACACTACAACTTCACACAATAGTGTCAAATGTTTTTTCAAGTTTTAAAATTGTAAAAAGAAAAGTAAACAAATGTAAAAGGGAATAAAATTGCAAGCCTAAACTTAGAAAGGTTGCATTTTAAGTAGAAAACAAACCACTATGTCAACATTAGCTTGTCAAGTTGATGGAAGAAGCACGTAGTGAATGCCCTTGCCAAATTTCAAGACTTTCTAATGACATGCTTGCACATATGTTGGTGATAGTTGTACACTAATACATGTGTTAACAATTGATACCATTCACCCAATAAATACCCCACACTTTGGCAATATTTGCATAATAGCTACCCCACACATAAACTCTTCACTAAAAAATTACTTTTATAAAGTAGTGAGATGCTTCTATGCCAATAAAGATCTCACGTAGAACTAGAGGGTTGATGAGAAGCATCTAATAAAATTAATTAATTAATATGACCCTAAAACCAAACATCACCACTAATAATTTCATTGAGTAACTAAAACACAATAGAGAAGTGATTGAGCATCATTTATGTTCCTCTAGCACCTAGAACTTGCTAGCACAAAAATCAAAGACTTTTAAGTTTTTCTATTTGTTTGTGGTGGTTGAATCTTGATGTTTAGATAATTATAATAAAGGTATCTTATTCTTTTATTATCTTCACACACAAATGATAACAAGTAGTGACTAAAATCTTATAAAACCTTCACAAACTAAATCATAATGATTTTGTGTTTGTTTTGAATGAAACTAATAAATTGAAGCATTATATTTATATGTTTATCAATTAGAAAAGTAGTAAATGTATTTGATATATAAATAATGCATGATAAAACACATTTAAATTTCATTATCACTAATGTATTATAGATAAATGCATTGTATCGATAATTAAACCCTTTTAAAAAATGTTGCAAATATTATTTTGATATAATAATGTAAAATTTAGATAATCAATAATGAAGAATGCAAGGCTATCAATATATTAAAACAGCAAGTTTGGTTAATTTAAATACTAATATAAATCTTCTTAATGTGTTATGGGAATTAGGATTCATAATGTTGAGTTGCAAACATATATTTTTGTAGGCACGTGAATTACTCATCATTAATTTAACATAACCAATATTTTGGGTGTAATGGAACCATCTTTTCAAAAAAAATTACGAAACATATAATTTTAGAAAGTGGTAGAAATTATAAAACAATGTACTAGATGATTGTCATATTATAAATTAAAATCAATGTAGTTTGTTCACAATTCACTCCAGTGTAGATGTCTACAGGGTTCCTCATAATTTCTTCACAACTCTTGGCTCACTATCTGATTGAACCACCATCTGTTTTTTGGACCTGTTATCCCCTATTTCTAGGGATAACTGAGGAGATGATGTCTCAAGGCCCTCGGGTTGTAGACATGGAGTACCGAGAGACATATGACTAACAACGTCTACATGCATAGACAAAGACCCACTTCACCACCACACATTCTCAGTTCATCATGATGGCATTCACCACATCATCATGTTTCCGGAAGACAATGGGTCTTGCTCCATGAAGTACAAGTCAGGTATTGTGGTAAGTGTCACTTTAATACTTGAGGAATTTCAGTATGTTGCATTTAAAGTTGCTTTTGATTATAGAACATCTGCTTGGAAATTATGCTCGTTGCCCTGTTTCACCTTGGTGGTTGACATTGTGCCCTTGTAAGTGGTCACCCTTGGGGAAAGGTTTGTTACTGAGAGGTCTCTTGGATGTCATCATACCATTCTCGATGATACTTATCATTTTTCACACTTCATCCTTTTCGTCTCCTTGTCTTTTGGGATTTTCGAGTGTACTGACCCAAGAAGGGATTGTACCTCATTTCATGGGAAGAAGGGGTTGAAGGCCCAGAGGGAATGTAACTGACAAAAGATAAAATCCAAAATTACAATCTTCTATATGCTCGCCTAAAGAGGTCATGAGAACAATGAAACATTTGTCTTAAAAGAATTGAAGACCTGCAAAAACAAATTTCGCATATATAAATGTCCCACTTGTTGAGGGATCTACACAAATGCGGTACACCCTTTGTTTTACCCACATGGCACTATGTGTACCTCTAGATTCAAGTGACATTGTGATACTCCTTCAAGACTTATGTTACCCAATTGGAGTACCCAAATGTTCTAAACTTTAACTAATTAATGGCAATAAATGGGTTTGAAAAAATGATGCATTGAAAACAAAGGTGCAACACACCCTCTACAAAGGCACCCATAAATGGGACAACACAAACCCTTGTATGTCATGAACCCTGTGCCCAAAAGTCTTGCCCCCATCCACTTCATCTTCTTCACATAACTTAGAGAGGGTCCACCTGGGAAACACTCCTTGACTTCAGGAATGACTTACCCAATAGGTCACCTTGACAACTCTCCCATACCTAAACTTGGAAAGTTGCATAAGGTCTTTGAGCACTTGTTTAATTTGATGAGGTAGTTTTGATGCACATGTTTAGGTGGCTCTTGTATTAAATGTGATTTTACTTGCCATGATACATTTGACTTGAGACCCTTGGAAGGCGCACTCATTCGTCTTTGCGGAACCTTGTTTGGTGGACATTTTGAAGGAACAAGCCTAGCTTGGGCCTTCTTGGGGGCATAAATCCCATGGATGGATTCCATGACCCAGACCTTGGGGCAAGACGTATGATGGAAGTTGCCTTTGGAGGCAAGGGAAGACACCTTGGAGGACCTCACCTAGCCCTTACCGGCCCAACGACTTGCCTTTGGAGGTTAAAGTGTTGCACTTTTGGGCTTAGCATCTTGTTTGGAGCTAGGGTTTGATGATGGTGGTGATGCTTGATGAGGATTTGGCATGATGGATTGGAGGACACTTGGCATGAGGACACATGGCCTTTGGAGGCCTAACGCTCTCTTCAGCAACCCAATGACTTCCTTAAAGTGACAAAATGTCACCTTTTTAGGGTATGTCATCTTGTTTCTAAGGTTTCTTTATGTGTAAAGTCAAATTATGAATTTTAAAGGGGAAATTAAAGGGGGTTGGCCTCCTTAATTGTGTTTTACCCTAATGATATGTTGACAAAATTTATTTTTAGTCTTGTATAAATAAAGGGCAAAGATTATTTCATTTTGATAACTCACTCTCTCTTGATTGAGAGAGACTTGGCTGAAATTTTTGCCCCACTTGGGCAATTTACTACATTAATTTTTTGGTGTAATTTGTTCATGTATCTTCTTCTCTTGTGTATCAATGCTAGGTGCTATCTCTTGGAGGCTAATTCTTTGCAAGTGTGGTGGAATATCTTGTAAAAACTAGGGTTTACATGCATATCTCTTAGAATTGGTAATATTTTTTGCAATTTGTATGTTGTCTTATTAATTTCATGGTTATTTTGTTTAACTCTTGGAGAAGTATAAGGGAATACACCCTACGTCAATATATTTCATTCTCTTGCTATTGATTTCTCTTTTTTAAAGGATTGCTACCGGTAGTAAAAGGGCTTACACCCCGGTAGAGTTTTGTCCTTGTTAGGGTTTGCTTACTCTAGGAAGTTAAAGGGCTAACACCCCTAGAGAAGTAGTAAAACCTAACCTTACACAAGAGACTCCATCACCCAATTGAAGAAGGCACTAATCTATTGCACCGAAGATTGTATATTTATGCATTAGTAAACATGGATATTGATGTTTTGAATTGCTCAAGTGGCTAGTTATTTTCTGCATGCTAAAGGCTTTCTAATGCCCTAGGAGCCTCTTGTTTTGGACAAGATTACTTATTGTTGTAATAACATTTAAGCTACAACCATTAGGGTTGTAACAAACTACTCTCTCTTCAACTTTTACTACTCTTTCTACCGCTGAAAATTGCAAGTAAGTAGTGCTTATTAATCTACTTGTTAAGGGCGTTCTTTTGAGTGCTTGGCTTGTGATTTTATGTAGCTAGAACTTGTTGTTGTAGCAATTGATTGCTACAGCCATAAGGGTTCCCTAATACTTTGTTGATAACTTTATTTAGCATCCCTATTTTACCATCAAAGTTTGTGCTTAAGTATTAAAAAATTATCTCCTTGTTTAGTGCTTCATTTTCCAATAAATATTTGATAATTTTGGCGATTAATTTTGCAGTAACTAGCTCTTATCATTGCCGATATATATTATTGTTTACTGTTGTAATATAGAACAGCAAGATTCACTTGCTTATCCCTTTGATTTCTGGGCTTGTATCTCGATCATTTGTCTTGTTTTGGGCAAGTACAATTATATTTTGCAAGTACACTATACTTCAGTAGCCTACCCTTATCAACAAAAATCTTATCCAAGCCCTTTTCCACTTCCTAACTTGACCCATAGGGGTTTCACATTCCATCACTCCACTTTCCATCTCATTTCTGTTAATTTTCCATAAGCTAGGTTAAGCATGAATTTTATTCCATTTTAACAATTAACCATAACCATATATGTTGCAGCAACCAAGATCACATGAAGAAGCACCATGCACAAGAACACAAGATGTATCTTGGAAAACCCTTCTCAAACAAGGGAGAAAAACCCATCCAAATCCTTTGCTATAATCTTCAAGAGAAAGACCTTTACCACCAAGAAAATCCTATCACACAAGAGGGTGCACAAAACCTAGAAACCCTAGCGCCCAAGAGAGATGTGCAAAGTTGACCAAGAAGTGTACTTGCTGAAATTTTCAAAACTTACAAGTGAGTGTGTGTCTACAATGAAAGATTTCCTCTTATTTATATTAGACTTGTCCTGTCAACTAAAGTGTCTATTGGCACAATAGGGCCGACCTCACTTAGACATATTATTTATTTATTATTATAATAATTAATATTAATATTAATATTAATTATCTTTTACAGTTTATCTTTAGACACAATAAGATAGGGTCGACCTGTACCCTTTACACAATAACTAGGGTTACAAGTAGGTATGACTCTTGAACAACATATAGCAAAGGATCAGATACACCCACTAGTGCTCATCCACTAGAGGCCACATCCATAGGGATGCCATAGACCTGAGTCACTGCATTACACAGATGAGCTAGGTCCTCACACGTGCACTTATGCTCATCCATAGTCATGTCTGCTCTACAGATCTGTTTTCCCACTGCCACCAGCAGGAGGATCATCTAGAGTCTTCACATCAACTCTGTTGTTGTTCAGAGGAGGCCATCACATCATCTTCGTTCTTATTCTCATGATGATGTGCCCAGTGCTTTTCGGGATTTCCCTAACTCAACATATCGCTCTTACATCAGATAATCATTTGGAGTTCTTCTCTCTCACGTCATGGAGGAGGCCATATACATTCCTAGCCCCTGTCCCAGGCTGGAACCATGAACACTTTATTAGGGGCTTTCTCTCAGGTTTGTAAGCTGAGAGTAAGACTTCACATAGCTACTATATTCCACATCTCACAGGTTTGTAAGCTGGAGGATGTCTCCTATAGTTGCATTCATCAACACTCCCTCTCAGCTAGGGAGGCATTCTCCATTAAGCCAAGTCTCATACCGATGTACTCTGAGTTTTGTTTTTGGCCAATGGTCATGCATACACCCTCTTAACTTGGAAGGAGTTCTTCACCAAGTAAAAGTTTGTAGTCTACTCAGGTGTAGGAAGGTATTGCAAGTCTACACTTTTCTTTTGTGTTATATCTTAGATATAAGGATACTTCATCTCATCGTGTTTTGAACCATCAGGAAGCACTGGAATCTCAAAGAGATCTACACACAACTCTTAGTTATCATCATAGGATCTATCTCATGGTCAAGTTAAATCTGTCGGAAGTTTGTGAAGCCACATTGCTTTGCACACTTACTGCTATATATACTCTGTCTCTGGTGTACTCAAGGCCACAGAGTTTTGTTTCCTGCTATCTCAGGAAACCCTGGAAGACTTCAAGGTAGAAAATCAATCAGATGTGCTTTTCCAGTCCACTGTACTTTTTGCTCAATCTGAATTGGCATATTCTGCCAACTCAAGTTCACACTGGAGGCATATCTCGGACCATATTCAATTGTGTCTTAATACATGTTTTGTTGTTTCCTAGTGAGTCTGTCTCGGTTGACTCATCACATTCACTACATGGCATGAATCAAGTCTGGTGTTAATCGAATACATCAGTGATCCAATCAATTGTGGATTAGTCTCGTCTGAATCATCATCAATCTTCTTCTTTAAATCCATCATAGTGGATTTGCATTCTGTCATACTTCTTTAATATGCCCACTGTATATTTTCCTTGAATCGAGAAAATTTCATCGGTCCTTTGTCATACTTCTTGTCCCAAGAAGTAGTGTATCATACTCAGATCTTTTATGAAAATTAGAGATCAATGCTTGCTTGTTTTCAACAACAAGGCTTTCTGAATAAGTCATCAAAATCGAGCTCTCGTCACCAACACTGTAATAATATAGGTTTGGATCAGCGACACTCTTGCTGAAATCCAAACTCATCAAGAATCTTTCTATCTGATATAGTTTCCAACTCATGGAAGGTAGTACGGATGGAAATGTGTCAGGTTCACTAGGTCAAGTGTCTCATCATAGACAACTCCCTCTGTTTATGAGAGTCCTCTGGCTATAGATCTCATTTTTTTGAATTTCTCGACACTTCCATGAACTGCGTGCTTGATCTTATAGATCCTCTTGGAAGTTACCACAAACTTCCCTTTCTGGTTCCTGAATAATATCTTATGCATCATTCTTTAATGTGTATCGGTATTCCTCTATTATGGCATCTTGTCATATGGGTTCTCTTGTTGCTTCTCTAAGACAAGGAGTCTCAGCATCAATGAAGTGGCTCATGACTGAAGGATAGCTCGAAAAATCTCTTTTTGCTTTCTCAGAATGTGCTTGTATGTTTCTCTGCCTCTAGTAGAGTGAGTTTAGGTAGGCCTTTTAGGCCCTACTGCAATATCTCTGAACATATCCACTGGAGCAACTGGATCAACTGGAATAATGTTTTCCTCCCTCTGAACCATTGAAGGGGGAGAAGGTATAGTCTTACTGTCAATCTCCATCTGAGATTCTTTGGATCTTTAAAGGATTTTATCTTCTTTAAAAGACAATGTTTCTACTTGTCTTAATATGTTTCTAACCAGGGATGTCGATCTGGAATGTCTTAGAAGATTCATTGTATCATTCTTTCAAGAATAATGTTTCTTCTTTGTTCTTTGCACAAGGGACAAGGTTCTGGACTCCCGTACCAGGGATAATGGTCCAAGTTTTGAAAGCTCTTTTATAAGAAGTGATATTCTTCTTTTATTTTAAGAAACATGCAATTTATTGTAAGATTTAGAACAGAAAGACTTTACCTATTTGTAGTAATGTTCTTCTTTAGATAAAGTACTTCTCGTTTCTTCTTTCTTCATTTTCTTGAGGTGGATCAAGATCAACGTCGACAGTGGTGGCATATTGTTTTTCCTTCTTTCTAGTTGGACAATATTTAGCAACATGTCCATACTTGTCACATCTGTAGCATTGAACTTTTGAAAGGTCTCTTCTTTGATATGAAGGCTTTTCTTCTTTAAATGTTTGCCTGAAGTTTCTTTTGAATTTTCCTCCTTTTCTGGTATGAAGTGCAAGAGCATGATTTTCTTCTGAGTTATCTTCCACTCCTCTATTTCTGAGTCTTAGTTCTTCTTGAGTACAATCTATCCATAATCACTCAAATGTTGGTAGAGTTTTTCTTCCACTAATGCTCTGGAGGAAGGGCTCCCATGATTTTGGAAGATTCTGAAGAGTAGTTAAGACAAGTTCTCTATTAGACATGTTTTCTCCAATTGTCTCTAGTTGTTCTTTAACTTCTGATAACTTCATGAAGAAAAGTGCAACTGTGTCATCTTCCGTCATCTTAGTACTTTGGAGTTGACTTCTCAAGGCGAGGGCTCTGAAAGTGTTATCACTTTCAAACATTCCTTTTAGCGTTTTGTACATATCGTAGGCAGTATTCAGATTTGCAATCTGGGGCAAGAGATGATCTCTTACTGAGTAGATGATTATTTTCCTTACTATGACGTCATCTTCTTTTCTTATTTTCTTCTCTAATTCAGTTGTTGTTTCTGGTAGAGTTTTAGTGGTTGCATCTAGGAGATCTTCTTCTTCAAGAGTGACTAGCAACTTTGATTTCCAAGGGCTAAAGTTGCTTGCTCCATCAAACCTATCTTCCATTGGAGTTATGTTCTTCATCTTTTCTTGGATCGTTTGTAGTCTGGATTATGTTTGGACTTATGACTGCCAAAAAATCAATTTAATAGTATCACAGAGATGCTTGTTGATCTAGAACAATATTTCTTCAGAAAACCAGAAATATTCTGCAGAAGTTTCGACACCCTAGAAACCCTAAGGCCAAAAATCAAATTTTCTCGGAATTAAGTTTTGAGAGACTCTCGAGATGCACTAGAAGAGGTTGTACTCTTCTATGGTGGAATTAGCCTCAGCGTCCAAGTTTCAGGGATTGAAATACTTCAAGGAGGAGGGTCGTACAGAATTTTCTGGAACCCTGGGAAGGCTAATGGTTTTGCAGAAGTGAAGGGTTCGTTGAAAAGGGATGAGACTTGGTGGATGCTTGTGCAATGGGTTCTTTCATGACCTATGCACTAATACCATGTTAATTTTCCATAAGCTAGGTTAAGCAGGAAGTTCATTCCATTTTAACAACTAACCATAACCATATATGCTGCAGCAACCAAGATCACATGAAGAAGTACCATGCACAAGAACACAAGATGTATCCTGGGAAACCCTTCTCAAACAAGGGAGAAAAACCCAACCAAATCCTTTGCTATAATCTTCAAGAGAAAGACCTTTACCACCAAGAATATCCTAGCACACAAGAGGGTGCACAAAACCTAGAAACCCTAACACCCAAGAGAGGTGTGCAACTTTGACCAAGAAGTGTACTTGCTGAAATTTCCAAAACTTACAAGTGAGTGTGTGTCTACAATGAAAGATTTCCTCTTATTTATATTAGACTCGTTCTGTCAACTAAAGTGTCTATTGGCACAATAGGGCCGACCTCACTTAGACATTATTTATTTATTATTATAATAATTAATATTAATATTAATTGTCTTTTACAGTTTATCTTTAGACACAATAAGATAGGGTCAACCTGTACCCTTTACACAATAACTAGGGTTACAGGTAGGTCTAACTCTTAAACAACATATAGCAAAGGATCTGATACACCCACTAGTGCTCATCCACTAGAGGCCACATCCATAGGGATGCCATAGACCTGAGTCATTGCATTACACAGATGAGCTAAGTCCTCACACGTGCACTTATGCTCATCCATAGTCACGTCTTCTCTACAAATTTGCTTTCCCACTGCCACCAACAGGAGGATCATCTGGAGTCTTCACATCAACTCTATTGTTGTTCAGAGGAGGCCATCACATCATCTTCGTTCTTATTCTCATGATGATGTGCCCAGTGCTTTTCGAGATTTCTCTAACTCAAAAGATTGCTCTTACATCGGATAATCATTTGGAGTTCTTCTCTCTCACGTCATGGAGGCCATATACATTCCTAGCCCCTGTCACAGGCTGGAACCACGAACCCTTTATTAGGGGCTTTCTCTCAGGTTTGTAAGCTGAGAGTAAGACTTCACATAGTTGTTATATTCCACATCTCATAGGTTTGTAAGCTAGAGGATGTCTCTTATAGCTGCATTCATCAACAATTTTCCCCTAGGGTTATCGGGATTCCCCCCTTGTAGTGATTTTCATCATCACTAAGTGAGGGGAGTGTCTACCTAAGGTGACAGTGGATAGGTATTATCATAGTTGTCTCACCTTTGTAGATTGGGTCAAGCTTTTCCCAACCTACAATCCGTGCGATAACAAGACCTTAAGAAGATAATCGCAAATGATACATGTATTTTTTTGAACTATATTCCTACCTTATGAGAGTTATCTTAGACTTATTTTGTCTATTAGCCCTAAATATGGTTTTAGATAACTTGTCAGTTTATATCCATGATTGTCAGTTTATAGCTTTTAAGATATCGTAAGAGGGGCATGTGCTTGCTGCAGCTTTGTTAATTTTCAATAAAGGTCTACTTATTATCCCCTTGTAATGAACACAAATCTAGGTGAAAGCTCTTTCGGTTGGGGATAGGTTCAAATCTTGAATGATTTCAGTTTTATTGCTCCCAATCTACACCAATTATTGACCCGTTTTTATTCCTTGATGTCATCAATAGTTTTCTTTCCAGGAAAGGCGAGATGCTCTTACAGCACGGGGTGTAGTCACACTAATAAAATAAAACATAAAAACATTTTACATTGGACATCACAAATAGTAGAAGGAAAAGAAGAGCCACCATCCGAAAAGTAAAATGATTAAAAAAACATTGACTTTTTCAAAGTAAAAAACAAAGTTAGCATAGATTCATCTTTACAGGCAAAGAGAGGTTTCTAATAGATGTGTGATTAAAATGGAATTTCAATAGGAATTTATTTGACTAGTTTCTAATTGCCCTGATGTGACAAGTTCATCCTTCCCCATTTCAGAAGAGTTTACAATTACCATACCCATTTTACAACATTTAAATTGGAATTTTTTGGCCAAGAAGCCATAAGTGGTATCTATTTTGTCAAAGACACCGAGGGACAAGCATGAATGTTATTGGAGAAACACCTAGTTTTCATCCATCCCATCTGACAGGCCACCTTTGAAGATTTTAATACGACATTTTGCAAAATCTGTGTTTAACTCTGTTATATTTTCGTGATTTATAGTCTGTTCTTGCTCACTAGTGCTCAGTTGGAAATGTTGCTTATAAATGTCTTATGCTCCCACAGATTGAATCATACTTCATACAATTAACCTATCTACATTTATTCCGTCTAAACTCTACTTACAGTTTATGATAAGTCGTATAGTTGATTTTCAAGGCTCGTAAAGATCCAACAAATCTAATTTCCCATTATATTATACAGTTGCAAAGACAATATCAACCTTTTACTCCTAAGAACAATGGACACTGCTCTACAATTCCAGTTATTCTACAGAAATTTGTCATATTAGAGAAAAACAATTCAATATAATCAAAGGTGAGCATATCCATCAGGTATATTAAATTAATTAAGTCCGGCACAATAATAGAGATATGATTGTTCCTCGGACTCAAACTGTATTATGTATCGTACTAAGATAAACACTGTATTTTAGAATATCCTGGCAACTGCAAGAACTGATTAGATTTTGTGGAGTTAATTAGCTTCTACTTCAGCATCATCAGTAAATCCTTATAACGAGCATCAAGTTTTTAGGTATAAGGATAATCTAACCAACTGCTTGGAACCAGAGAATCTGTGTAATTAATCACTTGGAAAGTACATTATATCAAGACAGTCCAGGACATTTGTGATTCTAATAGCAGCTAGCCTGGTTTTGGCTTCTATTTGTAGCAAGGTGTAGTGAAAATGCATCTTGGGACACGTAGTTGACAATTGAAACAACTTGCCCGTTGACAACATTTCTAAGTCCCATGGAGTCGAATCTTTCCCAGACTTACTATGAATGTGGAGTCTAGAACCCAGACTCATTCTCAGTTC
>ML788149.1:176078-188714 GCA_009831015.1 Picea engelmannii | reverse complement strand
TCGATGGTCGAGTCAAGGAAATCAGAAAGAGTTTTTATCGACCAAGAGAAATCGTTGATCATTGATGACCGATGATCAACAGAAATTGGTGAAAGGTTTCATGCATCCAAAGGAAATTGTCGATCGTTTATGACCAATGATCGGGGGTCGACAAAAATTGATGAATGGTTTCATGTGTCCAAAGGAAATTGCCAATTGTCGATGGTCGACGGAATTGGAGAGGTGTTAAGTTCATCCAAGATAAGTTGTCGATTATCAATGAATGGAAAAGGGGTGATGGGGTGTCAAGCCATGTTAGCATCCACATGTCATGCCACGTCAACGTCCACATGCCATGCAATTTTAGACATATTTCCATGTCAACATCCACCTGTCATGCCACATCAACATCCATGTGTCATGCCATTCAACATAGTTGTCATGTCATCCAAGAGATGGTCGGTGGCCGATCATCGATGATCGGGGTTCAATGAGATTCATGGGAAAAAATCAGTTGTCAAAGGAAATTGTTGATGGTCGATGGTTAGGTCGAAGAAATTGACAGGGTGTTTCATGCATCTGAAGGAAATCGTTGGTCATTGATCATCGATGGAGCTTGGATCAACATTCTAGATTGCTTCGACTTGGGTGATCAAAGGTGGAGATTCATTTGCGGGCTTGGAGAAGGTTTAGTGGATCAACGGATAATATTAATCTCAATTTTGATATCGATGATGCATATTAAAAGAATGTTACAATAGTAAAACAATCAATTTTTCTATGAAAATTTTCCAGTTTTCGAAGGTCTTCAACTTGTAGAGCGATTTTGAGGGCCTAAACAAAATTTTTAGGAAGTAAAAGTCACAAGCATTAGGTGTACGCTTGGTACACCCAATATTTGCAAATTTACTAAAATAACTCAGAGAGAGACTTTCAACAAGCTATTTTGGATGCAAAAGAGAGCTTGTATGAGAAAGTTACAACTGAAACACTAAAGGGTATAATTGTAGCACCAATTTACTTACAAAGAGCATAACTCCTTGCTCAGAAGTCTGTTTGGGACACAAGAGCAGTCTATGGAAATCTCATGGACCGTAGAAGACAACCATGGAGACAGATTTTGGATATGGATACCTGGAAATGTACAGGATGAAGAAGAATACACTTGTAGCATACATGGGAAAAGATGGAAAAACAATCTAAACTTCCTCAGACCATAACTTTCAGCTCGGAGCTCGGATTTGGGAAAATGAATAGTTTCTAGAAAATTATTAAGGAGGAGAAGACATCTATCCACCCAAAATTTTGAATTTGGCACTAAAATTTTCTCAGAAGGTAATAAAGTAAATTTTTCAACAGTGAAAACAAAGCAACGAGTGGAAAATTGCAACTTGTGAATGTTATAACTTTTTGTGCTTAGAACTCAGAATGACGCATGAGTAAAACCACTCGAGAGTTGTTTCAAAGATGAATGTGTCCAAGGAATCATATTTTAACTTAGTACATTGAGTCCCTCATAAATTGAGATGAAGAATAACATGTATTCTAATTAATGAAATGTTTTATAGTATGCATGTTCTAACAATAATTATTACATCCACATTTCTTGCAGAATTAGAGGTACATGAAAATCATTTTGGTTCTTATATGAGGACTGGAGTTATGGAAGATGCCTAAGGATCTTACAGCCACGAGGAGGAGGTCAAAGGTCTGCACGGTAAATTTTGAGATAGAGTCTAATGGAAGAAGAGGTAGGAAAGAGCTTGTAACTATGATAAGCCTACAAAGAGAAGTGCAAAGCTATAGGGAAGATAAGGAAAAGATTATGAAATCTCGGAAAGAGATACTACAAAGTCTGAATATGATGCAGAGGCAAGCCAATAAAGACTCTGGCACAAACCCAACAACTAGTGCTAGACAAGTGACAACATCCAAATTCCACAACAAAAGGGATGATCATGGGAATGACAGGAAGTCAAGGAGTGTGAGTAGGCACCATCATTCCCCAAAGCAATCCAACACAAGAGCTCATGCAAATTCAGGGCCAGGGAACAACCCAAGTGTGTCTCCTATTAGGAGGTAGAGAAGAAGGCATGAGGCAGACATTTTGCAAGGTGAACTCAGGAAAATCAAGTCACTAAATTTCAATGGTAAGCATAGAAAGGGAGAAGAGGACGAGGCATGACTATTGGAAATGAAGAAATATTTCCAGTTGCATGATTACCCCTCTAAGGTAGAAGCTATAATTTCAACCTACCACTTGCAAGGAAAGACAACCATGTGGTGGGATCATCTTAAGCAAGCCAAGAACTTTGATGAGAAGAAGGTGTCATGGAGGCGGTTCAAAGGATATTTACAAGAGAAATATTTTTTTGATCATTACTATGAAAGGAAGATGAAAGAGTTATTTGAACTCAAGAAGGGAAGCATGGTAATGGATGAGTATGAGAATAGGTTCTTTGAGTTGTTGAAGTATGTGGGCTTCATAAGGATGAGAAGCTCAAAATCCAAAGGTTTTTGAGTGGGTCACCCTCCTTCTACAGTGACAAGATACATTATGATAACCTCGAGACTTTGGAGGAGGCTAGAAGGAGAGCAAAGCATATTTATGAGCAGAGCATAGGAAGGCTCGTTTTCCTAAAAGCTTGGAACGACAAGATGAAGGGTAAAAAGGATCAAAGGCATAAATGTTTTAAGCCGCCCTTTTTCAAGAAGAATTCACAAGAAAATAATCAATGATAGTCAACCCAAAATGAGCTTGGGATGGTAGATTCATTTGGGAAAAAGCTAAGCAACAACTTGTATAATGTTGGAGATGTGAGGGAAATCATTTATATAGGGAGAAAGGATGAGGACCCTACACTACACTTAGGAGGCTGAAACAGTGGAAGACATGTGAGAAAACATGCCAAGTATTTATGCAGCCTTGGACAACAAACAATCAGATTATCAATCCCCCATGATTGAATTAGAAGGTAAGATTGATAACTAGTCCATAACAATTTTAATTGGTTATGGAGCTAGCCATAGTTACTTAAACTCTAACATTGTTGAAACATTTCACTTGCAAAGGTTTATCATAATAAATATTGGTTAGTTCAATTAGCTACAGGGGCTAAGAGGAAAATCAATGTGTTGGTTAAAGATTGTCCAATAGACATGAATGGACTCAACACAAAGGTATATATGAACATCATACCATTGAGTTCATATGATTGTCTATTTGACATGGATTGGTTGGAAAAACACCATGTTGTCCTAGAATGTTACAACAAGACAATCACATGTCTTGATGAAGAAGAGAAACAAGGCAAGGTTCAAGGCATTCCAAGAGTTATAGTTGTTAGGGAGATTTCAACAATGCAGTTGAAAAAGAGTTTCAAGAAGGCATGCCAAGTTTTTGCAGCCCATACGAAAGACACAACCAAAGATATAATGCCAAGTATTGAAGACCATCTGACCTCGAGGGATTTTGAAGATGTTTTTAAGGAAATCTTAGGACTGCCACCAAAGAGAGACATTGATTTCTCTATTGATTTGGTGCCAGGATTTTCCCTAGTGTCAAAGACACTTTATAGAATGGGCACACCATAATTGAAAGAGTTACATATGCAGCTTAAAGAATTGCTAAGAAAGGGGTATATACGTCCAAGTGTGTCACCTTAGGGTGCCCCAATTCTCGTTGTGAAGAAGAAGGATGGAACCTTAAGGTTGTGCATTGATTCCAGACAACTAAATAAGGTCACCATAAAGAAAAAATATCCTTTGCCAAGGATTGATGATTTATTTGATTAACTAAAAGCTACAAGAATATTTTCCCATATTAAATTGAGATCATATTATCATCAAGTGAGAAAAAAGGAAGAAGATATCAACAAGACACCATTCAAAACAAGATACAAATATTATGAATTCACGGTAGTGCCATTTGGGTTATCAAATGCACCAACAATTTTCATGTTGCTGGTGAATGGAGTGTTAAGGGAATACCTAAACAAATTTGTAATTGTGTTCATGGATGATATACTCATCACTCAAATACATTAAAAGAACATGAACAACATTTAAGAATGGTGCTAAAAGTTTTAAGAGAGCATAAATTGTACTCCAAACTAAGTAAGTGCATCTTTTATCAAAATAAGATTCACTACTTGTGGCATATTATTTCTACAGATGGGATAGCAGTTGATCCCGAGAAAATAGAGGCCATTAGAGGATGGTTGACGCCAAGAAATGTCACAGAGGTCATATTATTCATGGGTCTTTCCGGTTATTACCGAAGATTCATAAAAGGATTCTCAAAGATTGCAAGCCCAATCACTTCTTTGCAAAAGAAGGGAGTGAAATTTGAATGGACTTCCAAGTGTGAAGAGAGTTTTCAGTAGCTAAAAGACATTTTTACAAGTGCGCCAATATTAAATATTCCAAAGTCGGATGAATATTTTTTGGTGTGCACCGATGCGTGCAAGAAAGGGCTCGGTGGAGTCCTCACACAAAAGGATCATGTGGTATGCTATGAATCCTGAAAATTAAAAGAGCAAGAGAGGAATTATGCTACACATGACTTGGAATTAGAATCCATTATTCATGCACTAAAAATGTGGAGACATTACCTCATGGGGAGAAAATTTGAGCTAATGATAGACAATTGTGGTCTAAAACATTTGTTTGGATAGACAATTGTGGTCTAAAACATTTGTTTGGACAACCCACATTAAATGCCAAACAAACTAGATGGTTGGACTTCATCAGTGAATGTGACTTTGAAATTAAGCATATCAGTGGAAAAGAAAACCAAGTGGTTGATGCACTCAGTAGGAGAGCACATGAGATGCATATTGCAACTATCAACATGTAAATGACTGATTTGAAAGACAAAATTATTGCAACAACAAATTCATATCAACACTATTTGAAAATAAAAGAAACATTATAACAAAACAATTTACATAAGAAATTTAATTATTATGAGCTAAAAGAGGATGGAATTCTCAGTACAGAGGCAAGGTATATGTGCCAAATTAAAGTGAGTTGAAAAATACAGTGACGAGGGAAATGCACAATGTGCCATATGTTGGGCACCCATGATATCATAAGTCAATTGTAGTTGTGAGGAGCTAATACTTTTATCCTGAAATGAAGAAATAAGTGGCTAATTACGTATCCATATGTATAAAGTGTCAGAAGGTGAAGACCGAGCATAGACATCCAGCTAGATTGCTACAACCATTGTCTATTCCAGAATGGAAGTGGGAAATTGTCACAGTGGATTTTATTACAAAGCCGCTCAGAATAGTGAAACAACATGATTCCACCATGGTGGTGGTGGACAAATTTATTAAGGTTGCACATTTTATTCCAATAAAGATTACACACAAGGCAACAAATATTGCAGAAATATACATGAAAGAAGTTGCTAGTATACATGGAGTGCCCAAGGCAATTGTTTCAGACAGAGACCCCAAGTTTACATCCAATTTTTGGAAGGGTTTTTTCAATGGTTTTGGGACAAATATAAATTTCAATACAACGTGTCACCCAGATTCAGATGGAAAAACAGAGAGGACCAGCAAAATAATTGAAGGCATGCTCAGAATGTATGTGATGGACCTGTTATCCACCAAGTTGCACTAGGATGGACTTCCAGCGAGTCGCCAAAGATTGGACATTTTCATGTTCAAAATTCAGAGTTCAGAAATTCAGTCGGTCAATAAAGACCAACTTTTTCACATTTCCATATAATTTTGTAATAAGAGATGTTGCATGATAAACTTGTAAAAGGTCTTAGCCACCTAGTCCTAAGCATGAGTTGTACTCTGGAGTGTTTTTTCACTTATTTATTATATTTTGTCGTTCAGGCAATTTATAATTTATGATTTTTTTCACTCAATCCCTCCAGAGCTGGAGTATATGCCCATGGTTAGGCCTTAGCATGGATATAAGCCTATTGTGTAATGTATATTACCATGCTAAACATACTCCTAGAGTCTTATGGAAATGTGCTAAGACCCCCTTAGGTTTTTTTTTTTATTTATTTTTCAGTTAATTAAAAATTTGTGAGAATTCGGCAATTTTTAATTAAAAAATAAAGATGTATTAAAAAAGTGGTACTAGGGGACTTAATATGCCTTGGGGGTGCTCATTTTTGGACCTAGAGCACCCATTTTACCTAAGTACCCACTTAGTTGAGCAAACATAATGATTTTAATCACTTAAAAATTAAATTTTCTCAAAAAACCCAAAAAAGTCAAAATAAATCAGAAAAAATCAGCAAATGTTCAAATCAAGGAAACATGTGGGGACATGTTTTTGGCAAATAAAGCCTCAACAAGAAATGTGGCAGTCAAAGGAGACAATATTGATTTGATTGAGGTTGATTTGGTGAGTTATGATCAAGATTTAAGCATGTGCTCATTGGGAAGTGCGCCCCTCTTGGAGAGGTGGTGCATCCTTGAGTGGGCAACCCATCCCTTGGAGAGGCGGCGCCCTCCTACACTCTAATAGCTGCACATTTGTCATTATTTGGGGCTGTGGGAGAGGTGGAAACCCATACATCACCACTTGGCCACCTCCTCCTCACACTTGGTGCACCCTCCCTCTACACATGGTGCACCCTCCTTCATTGGGAATCTCCCTCTTGTGCTATATATTCAAGCTCTCTCCCTTGGCAAACTAGTTGGAGTTTGGGGATTGCTGCTTGTAGTTGTATGCTATTGTAACACTTTTCAGTTGGAATAAAGAGACTTTGGAGGTCAAGAAGGTGTGTTATGCATGTGTGTGGATGCTTGATGTCAATTTGTGCTTAATCTATGAGGTAATATTTGCCTAATTTCTTCTTTGGATTTGTTATCTTGGCCTTTGAATGGATGCTATCATCTAGTAGGATAGGATTTATCTAGCTTGTTGTTAGTCCTATTGTTCATTTATATTTAGAAACTTTGATGTGTATGCATGTTTTGGTTAACTAACATACTCTTCAAGTTTCTTGTGTAGGTGACACCAATTTTGTTAACAAGTTTATTTGCAAGATCTTAAAGCTTACAGGTTCTCATAGCTTGGAATGGTGATGAAACTTGCTTGTCTCCTCACAACTTCAAGGATATAAAGACTCGGTCCCTCCTTAGAACATCTAAAGACTCCATTGCCCAAGGGTTCCAAGGCTACAATTTTCTCTCTTCTCTCTTTCTCAAAGAAATTCTAAAATTTTTGGTTACTAGTTGCTTACTTTGTCTTAGATATATATCAGATTTCAAAATCCTTCTTATCTAAGTTAGTAAGTGAATTTAAAGTTAGATCTAGAGTTCTTGTTTTAATTTCATAATCTCAAACTAGATTTAGCTCAAGAAACGTCATTTTAGCAAGTAAGTTACTTCTAAATTTTTAAAGGCTGAAAGTTGAGTTGTTTCAAAGATCTTTTAATTTCATATTTGGCAATTAGAGTGCCTTTATATTGTCGAAATAATGTAACTGCAAAGTGTATTTTGATTATTATTGATATATTATTCATTGGATCAATCCCCATTGTGGATTGATCATGTCGGCTATTGTAAAAGGACCAAAACCCCTTTTGCGGATTGACCATAATGTAATTGTAATAGGCAAAAGAAGAAGTTGGCCCCATAATATAATAAAGGTGGTTATAACCACCCAGATTGAGAAGTCAACCCTGCCAGTGAAGAGACACTTCACATGTGCCAGATTTGTATAAATAAGGAGGCTAACGCCTCACTTAGACATACACTTCACTTGCTCATTGAGAGACAAGTTTCGGAACTGCAGTTGGAGAAGAGAGAGAGAGAGAGGCGCATCTTTAGGAGAGGACTTTCTGTATTTGATTGAGTTATCTCTTGGCATTGTATTGGCTATCTATAATAAGGAAGTTTTGTTGGGTTTTCTTCCCCTAGAGGGTTTCCCAGGATAAATGTTGTGTCTCTTAATTTTGTGTATTTCTCAGTGATCTTGTCTTGTGTTGTTGTTATCTATTGACATGCAAAGAACTATAATAATGGCTTAAACATTAACATGGTATCAGATCCAAGCTGAAGAAAACATCTTTCACAAGAGTGAAAAACGTCATTGTTGTCGTACATGCAAATTAGGGTTTTTTGATGGTGAAGCATTTAAGCCCTAAAACTATCTAGAAAAGTGTGCCCTCCCCCAAGGATTACTTTGGCACTCTCAACGCACCTTTTCAGTGGCTATATCTTCCGAAAAGTGAAACCCTAGTTTCACAAAGTACCAGAAAACCAGCGTACTAGAAGTACCAGAGTACCAGAGGTACCAAAAAACCAGAAGCACCAGTCCATAAATTTGCAGATCAAGTTTGGAGGAGAAAAAGTTAGATTTTCTCAAATCCAAACACACCAGGCTACTCGCCTCAACCAAGTGCACCACCTGGTAAGTTCAAAATTTGATTTTGAGCATTTTCATTTTTCGGTCATTTTCCTAGCTCTAGGAAAAAGATGTCTACAAGCACTAAGCTTGTTGACAATCTGGAAGGTGTGGAAAACTTTCGTGCCTGGAGGTATAGGATTGGACTCATTCTTGAAGAGAATGACCTAGACAAATTCTTGAAAGGAGAAATTCTGGAACCCGATGATGCTGCAGAAAAAGCCAAGCATCAAAAGGACACAATCAGGGCCAAAAGAATCATTACAAATTCAATCAAAGACCACCTGATTCCTTATGTGTCATCAAAGAAGACTCCGAAAGAAATGTTTGATGCCTTGACCAGACTATATGAATGGAAGAACATAAACTGGAAGATGAATCTAAGAACTCAACTGAAGAACACAAGGATGTAGAAAGGAGAAACGATTCAGGAATACTTTTCCAGAATCTCATAATTCAAAGAACAATTAGAAGAAATTGGAGACACCATAGACGAAGACGAACTCATAATGATGGCCCTAAATGGTCTCACAAAACCTTGGGATGCATTCATCCAAACGATATGTGCCAGAATGCAGAAACTGAAGTTTGATAGTCTATGGGAAGAATGCATTCAAGAAGAAACAAGAGTAGCTAACCGTGAAGCGCTACTGGCAAGAGACGATGATCAAGCCCTAGCTACTCACACCAAAAGAGGAAGGAAGAAACCCTACTTCCAAAAGGAGACTCATAAAGAGCCTCAACCACCAAACAAATTCAATTATAAAGAATCTCATCCAAGGAGATTTAAGAAGAAAGGACAATGAAAGGAAATATATTACTCATCTGTACAATGCTACCATTGTGACAAGATGGGACACATTGCAAAATTTTATCCAGCCAGATGAGAAGAATACAAGAGGAAACATAAGAGGCACCATGCCCATGCAGTCGAAGATGAAGATCCACCCGCAAAGATGATAAGAGAGCAGATTGAAGATCATGTCTTAATCTCGGCCCTCTCAGGATCGGTAACACCTGGAGAGGACACTTGGCTCATTGATAGTGGCACATACAAGCACATGACGGGACAAAGAGACATTCTCTCTTGTTTTTCAGAAAATAAGTTTTCTCAGAAAGTGACACTTGGAGATGATTACCAATATCCCATCAAGGGAGTGGGAGAATCAAACAACAAACTGAATTCGAGGAATTCATTGAAGATGAAGGACATACTATATGTACCAGGTTTGACAAAGAACCTACTCTCCATTTCAACTTTAGAAAAGAAAGGCTTCAGAGTTGCCTTTATAGATGGAGAAGTTCTTATGTGGGCTAAAGGAGAAACCATATATGAAGCAATCATCATTGGAAGTGAAGACAATGGCTTGTATAAACTAAAGGGTCACTCAGAGGCTGCCATGACCCACGCCATTGAAAACTCATGTGAACTTTGGCATAGAAGATTATCTCACATCAACTACAAGGCGCTACCATACATATGCAAAGTTGTCACAGGTCTACCAGAATTCAAAATTGACCATGAAGGCGTGTGCAATGGATGTGCGCAAGGGAAGAACATCAAGAACCCTTTTCCTAAGAGAGACAACAAAGAAGAAGGAGTCCTAAAGCTCATTCATTCAGATGTATGTGGCCCAATGACATCATCCTCCATTAGTGGGTATGTATACTATGTATCATTTATTGATGATTATTCTTTTAAGACATGGGTGTATTTTTTTAAATCTAAAGATGAAGTGTTCAACAAGTTCAAGGAATTCAAAGCCTTGATAGAGAACCTTTCCAAAAGAAAGATCAAGATACTCAGGTCAGATAATGGAGGAGAATATACCTCAAAAGAGTTTGTGAGCTTTTGCAAAGATGTTGGGATCAAGAGGGAACTCACAACTCCCTATAATCCTCAACAAAACAATGTATCTGAACGAAAGAACAAAACGATAGTGGAAGCTGTGAAGACTATGATCCATGATCAAGATCTTCCAATGTGCTTATGGGCAGAAGCAACAATGACAACCGTTTGTGTGCAAAACCGCTTATCCCATAGTTCACTTGGGTTCAAGACCCCTAAAGAGATGTTCACCAGAAAGAAACCAGAGGTAAGCCACCTCAAAACATTTGGCTGCCTAGTTTTTATACATATTCCAAAAGAGAAGAGAAACAAGTTGGAACCTTCAGGAAAGAAGGGAATATTTGTGGGATACTGTGAGGTATCCAAGGCCTTCAGAATTTACATACTAGGTCACCGCCACATTGAGATCAACAGGGATGTGACTTTTGATGAAGATGCAGCACTCAAGAAATCAAGACGATGCCAGCTTGAATAAGTACGTGAAGAAAAACCCATAATCCCCAGAACTGCAGAATCAGTGAGGGAGGTTCTCAAAGCTGCAGAACCAGTGGAGGAAGACATAGTTTCCCCTGATGAGGAAATTCCAAAAGATCATGACATAGCAGAATTTCAAGAACCGCCTCAAATCACGATCCTCCATAAAAGAAAGTCAGTTTGGGCTAGAGAGGTCATTCAAGATGGAGAGAAGTATGGTGTTCCCCAAGGAACCACGAGATAGGTGAAAAGACCAAAGCCATTCTCCAGTTATACGGCTTTGATGTGTGACCTCCTAGAGAAGGAGGCTACCTGCTTTGAAGAAGCCATTCAGATGAAAGAATGGGAAGATGCCATGATAGAGGAATACCAATCCATAATAAAGAATGATGTATGGGAAATAGTTCCCAGACCGAAGAGTAAAGACGTGGTATCCTCCAAATGGCTCTTCAAAATAAAACATACTGCTAACAGAAGTATTGAAAATTATAAAGCAAAATTCGTCGCTCAGGGCTTTTCTCAAAAAGAAGGCATTGACTATGAAGAGACATTCGTTCTTGCAGCCAGATACACTTTGATCAAAACCATCATAGCCCTTGTAGCTAATATGAAGTGGAAGTTGCACCAGATGGACGTAAAGACAACTTTCCTAAATGGTGTCATCAAAGAGGAAGTGTATATAGAGAAACCTCAAGGATTTGAAGTTGAATACAGGAAGTCTCATGTCCGCAAGTTGAATAAAGCCTTGTACGGATTGAAGCAAGCTCCTAGAGCTTGGTATGGCTGGATAAACAGTTTCCTGATGAGATTGGGATTTACCAAGAGTAAAGCAGATTCTAACCTCTACTTCAAGGTTATGAACGATGAGTGAGTGATATTACTGCTATATGTGGATGACTTATTCTTAACCGGAGAAGAAAAGCTCATCACTGAATGTAAGAAGAGACTTTCCTCAGAATTTGAAATGAAAGACCTTGGCCTAATGCATTATTTCTTAGGTCTTGAGGTATGGCAGAGTCCAGAGAGGATCTTCCTTAACCAAGGGAAGTATGCAGTCAAAATACTGAAGAGATTCGACACGTTGGAATGCAAGTCCATGAATACACCCATGGAAGCGAAGCTGAAGCTGTTGGTCGACACTTCGTCAGAATTGATTGATGCCACCCTGTATAGACAGATTATAGGATCGGTGATGTACCTGACAAACACCAGACCAGAAATTTGTTTTGCCGTGAACACCTTGAGTCAGTTTCTGGTAGAACCCAGACATGTTCACCTAGTGGCTACAAAACATGTGATGAGGTACCTTAAGGGTACATTAGATTATGGTCTCAGTTATGATGGAGACCATGATTTCACATTGAGTGGGTACACTGATTTAGATTGGGCAGGAAGTGCTTCTGACAGAAAAAGCACTTCAGGATGTTGTTTCAGTTTGGGATAAACCATGATCTCGTGGTAGAGTATGAAGCAATCCAGCATTGCTCTTGGCACAGTGGAAGCATAATACATTGTTGCATGTTCTGCTAGCTGTGAAGCTATATGGCTTCGAAAGTTGTTGACCAATCTATTTGACCTAGAGATGGAAGCAACCACGATCCTATGTGACAACCAGAGCTGCATAAAGATGACAGAGAATCCTGTATTTCATGACAGGTCGAAGCATAAAGAGATTCGCTATCATTACATCCGTGACATGGTGCAGAGAGGATCCATAAAGATCCAGTACATTAGCACGGATGAACAGGTTGTTGATGTGTTGACCAAGCCTCTATCTCATGTAAAGTTTGAGCACTTTCGAGATAATCTTGGTATAGTCCGAAAGGACCTTCCTTGAAAGGGGGAGTAGTTGTTGTGATGAGACATCTCTTGCTTCCAACCTGACGGTTGTGACGTAAAGCAAGATGATGAGATGAGACTAGTACTGTGCTTCCGGCTTGACA
>ML788149.1:141584-156957 GCA_009831015.1 Picea engelmannii | reverse complement strand
ACATGGCCAAGTCCTTTAAATTGATGTTGATAGGATTAGTGAATGAGCTTGGCTAAACTGTTTAATCTTAGCCAAGTAGATAGGTTAGCTAGTGAAATAAATTTGATCAAACAACCTAATCTTGGTCAAATAACCTTAGGACAAAATAATTTCTTAGTCCAACAGTTTAAGTTGGGCTAAATGTCATACGTGAGTAGGTTAGAGCATAGTTTAGTCAGTTTTGTTTCTATAAAACATGCATGATGATCGGTGTATATTCATATCTTTGATGTTTGGGAGTGTGTTGCCTAACCCCCATGGTGACAAAAAGAAGGGAAAACTGAGCGAAACCCACAAAAAACACTAGGCCTAAGTCTCCGCTGCATATATGATTTCACACTTACTGATTAAAAAGTGCACATAGATCTACGAATGAGGTACTGGCGCCTAGATCTACGGTCGAGAAGTTCCGGACCCCCCCAACCGTTCTGCCTTTAACGGTGTGGGGGGGGGGGTCCGGAATGGGAATTAACAAGTGTGCACAGATCTACAGTTATCCTGAAGGCGCGCAGATGAACAGTATACAAGAGATTCCGGACCCCCCCTACCGTTCTTCTTTTAATGGCGGGGGTGGGGTCCGGAATGGAGTGGTTTTTCCTGGCGGGCCCCATCCCAACGTGTCGCTAATCTATTGCGTCGCATCTCTTCCCTTCTAACATACCGCCACCACCTCATGTTGTCACATCTCAATATCCTCTCTGTCTGTCTTATCTGTTCACCCGTTACATGTCACGTCTCTTTCTTCATTCCCCCAATCATCATCCTCCACGTCATTCGGGTACACATGCCATGTGTCCTTCTCCTGCCTCCTCACGTTCCCAAGGATCCGTTGGCAAATTATTACAGGCCACACACCCGTTAGCCTAATGACCTATTCCCCCGTGCCCAACGGATACCCGTTCACTCAAAAGTAACCCCTGTCCCGCCATTGATACACTTTTCACCCTCTTCGCACACCAGATATTTTCTTCCCCTTCTCTGATCTAGCCATTACCCGCTAACATTTTGTTTGAATTGCAGGTACCTTTCACGGTGATGGCGCCAAAGTCCAAAAAAGTAGAAGCCGAGGAAAATCCTTTCCTCCCACCTCCTGTCGATCTCGACAGGATCCCATTGGCCGACAATCATTATCTTATCTCATAGACGAAGTGCAAACTCGATTTCGCAGAGTTGTAGTCATGGTTTAAAGACACCTTCCTGGATCAGAGCGATGAAATTGGGCTCTGGGAGTCAAACATTCCTCTATATCTCTTTCCCCAAGTCCATCATTTCCATGAATTTTCCCTCAAATGCCAGACTCATTACCTCCCCGACCAGAGAGCCGTAGTTTCATCATCAGGAGAGACCTTATTCTTTATCACGCCAGAGGCCATAGATCAGATGATGCAGATACCCAGGACCGAATCCGCCTCTCCTTTCAACCTTGGAATCCTAGCGGAGCTGTATCAGAACTTGTCCTTTCCTCAAAGGGTCGAGATCTTTGAGCTTTTTCTCCCACAGGACACTTAGCTCCCAAAGAAAAACCCCCCGTATCATTCTTCCTTGTTCTCAGAAAGGGGGAACCAAGTTATTTCATTACTTTGCTGTTTGCTTGGCTACTTTTCAGACGAATGGGTGGATGAACCTATATGAGGTTTCCTATCCATTTTTTCAGCCAAGGAACATGCCACCACCCAGTTTGATTACAGTTTTTCTTAGCAGAAAACATCCACGACCAGTTTTCAAAATTCGCCACAGAGGGCATGTTCCGGTATTCCTCAATACTGGCGTACATGTTCATCTTTTTTCAAGCAGAAAGGTTTTCATTCCTGATGCAGAAAATGGACAAGGACGAGAAACCACAGGCAGTAACCCAATGGATTTCACTTCTTAGAAGAAACTCCATGGAATTCAGTTTCAAACAGTTCATTGATATGTTTTATCATTCGGTGGTGAGCATGCTCAGTGGGAGACCAGAGACAAGGAGAAATGAAGAGATCCATAGAATATTACATCTCTCGGACCTTGAAAAGACAGAAGATTGGTTCCTATATTAATACCACACAAAAATCAGAGTGTATGGATGTGAGTTGTCTCCATACAAATTACCCAAATATCTGCCCGTTCGGATATTTGCACTGGAGTATATTCTCCAGATGATAAATTCATATGATATCCACTTTGTATCTCTGAAGAAAAAACAACAGMTGAGGATTAAGGGGCAGATAGGACCTTTTATCTGCAATAGTCGAGCCRTTGGAGAAGAGGTAGAAAAGATATTAAAGAAAATGAAATTCAACACTAGTTTTATTTGGCAATATGATCCAAGTGGGATCATCGTGGAAATGAGAGCCAAAAACAAAAGCGCTKAGTATGCTCACACACTTAAACCGGAAATTGAGAAGTATATAAATCAGACACAGTGGGAAGAGAACACCTTGGAAGACACTGAACATCATTCTCCCTTAGTACTGACTTCCCAGACTGTCACTCCACYAGTGCCAAAGGAGAAAAGACCAAGGAAAGAAWTTTCTCTTTCGGTCACCGAAGTATCATTGGAGGAGTTTCAGTTATACAGTAAAAAGCCCAAGACCATTCATACTATTCCCAGGTTTGTGGAAGAAGATATTCAACCTACCAAAGGGGGTGAAGGAGGAGATACACAAATTCCTTCAGTCAGCTGTCAAACAATGTCTACTTCTGTTTCAAATAAGTAGACTGATATAACTATGGCCACCCAAATTCCACAGGGATCCACAAAGCTGAACATCTTTGAAAAATATGATCTGATTAAGAAGAGAAACCAGACACTGACCAATAGCACTTATGCTCAGTTATGGAAGCAGACGTCCACTGCCCAACATAGACTGTTATCAACTTTTGACACGGAAAAAGGAAGAATGGATCTTGCATTTCTGCAGGCACAGGTACCTCAACCCAAAGAAATTAGTGACTACAAAAGGTCAACCCTTGTGTTTGATACAAAACAAGTTCATCCAGCTAACCAGATGGATCTGCACAGACAGACTGGTGAAATGGTTTTCTCCACTTTGGCCAATGCTTCCTCTACAGCTGCAAAATTACAAGTAGCTCTAAACAATGTTCAGACCCAGTTGAAACTAGAAAAGATATCCTCTTTTGCAAAGGATAATATGATAAAATCCCTAGAGGAATTGGTAGTCAAGATCGGGTTAGATCTCTCGAATGTGAAAGGAACAGAGGAGTTGCTAAAGAAGAAGAACGCTGATATAGCATCTGTGAGAAAACAATTAAAATTGCCACCCACAGAGGATGCACAAGCTAAGGAGATCGTTGAGACACGAGAGAAAAGGATGAAATGCTCAAGTTGATCATGGAGTAGAATGCACAGTTAAAAGAAATGGAAGCAGAGTTGGAAAGGTTGGTAAAGGAGAAGGAACAATCAACACCGATGGAAGTCATTCCATTGAGTGCAGTTCCACTCACCGGAGTCATCACAGCTACTGTAGCAACAACCACCATAGAAAAATTCCCCTCAACCACCCCACTGTCAGCTCTGGAAAAGACAATGGAGCTTGCAAAATCCATGGAGGAGATGAACTTACAAGAAACGAAGATCAACAAACTGAAAAAAGAGGTTGAGATTCTTCAGGAGCTCAAGACTTCTTACCAGACAAGCTTCCACACTAAGAAGCAAACATCAGATAAGCTCAAATAGGAATTGCAGCAACTCCAAAAGCAAAGAGCGGTAGACAAGACACTTGCTGAGGCCAAAGAAAATATTTGGATGGATATCTCCAAATACATGAATGAAATATGGCCTATGGTACAGATCATGTTTGAGCAGAATGAGCTAGTGATAAGAAGCAAGCATGTTATTGACAAAATTAAAGGAGATTTGGGAGAAATTCCCTCTAAAGTCAATGAAATAATTAAATTCCTGAATTCAAAAACCAGAGAAGAACTGAAAGACTTGAAGATCGAAGACATGACATAAACCATTCTCGAAGTCAAGAGGGTTCTGACGAAAAAAGGATTGATGTTGCAATTGGAAGAAAAAGTCCAGAACATGGACATTGGAGTTCAAAGGTATTTCGGTAAGATCGAGGCTCTGTAGAAAAAGGGTCTTTGCGGTCTAATGGTTCTTAATGACAAGTTGATGACCCTTCCAGACTACAAGCAGAAAATGGCTACAATGGCCAAGGATAGTACCAAGTTCTCAGGGATACAAGGCACTATAATGGGCAAAGCATTCCTGGAGACTTTGCAGCCAGACATCAATATACAACACAAGATCAAGTATATCTTCATCATCAAACCAACTTTTTCCAAATACACAGAAGTAGATGAAGTATACAGTAGAATACTCAAAGTCACCATTCCCAGTTAGCTAAGATGGGAAGAACTGTGTAATTTGATCGAGTAGGAAATGAGGTGTGCAAGCTGAGTCAGCAGACAGATCAGTCCAAGTCACTTGGGTGACTCACCGACGGCCTTCCCCAGATTCAGCATGAAGAATTTGACAGATCATCGGTAGTTACCTAGATTTTTGTATTCTGTTATTTAGTTAGTTAGTTTCAGTTCTCGCCATGTCCTGATCATTAATGACAGGGTCGTTTGGAATTTTAATTATAAATACTTCAAACTTTGAAGTACTGGGGGTTGATCTTTACGCTATATAAGCTGTAAGCACTATAAATTTATCAAGATATCTTCCTGTAATACAAAGAGACGTTCCACATGATTCCTGCGTGTTATTTATTGGTGATGTTTACTCTTCTATGTTAAAAGTTTATTCCTCTCAGTTATCATATTGTTTCCTTAATATGACTATTTAAAAGTAGCGAATGTTGCAAGATTTATCTGCGTATACGTTGTTTCCGACTTTTGAATATCTAAATGTTTATCTTCTGATGTTACAGTAAAGAAATTCTTAATTGCTTCTTTGCTTTAATTGATATCCTCGTCTTTTTTTCTATCCATCACTTTATTGCTAAAGAATCCAGTAAATGCATTATCTTGCCCTATGAAAGAAATCTCCGAGTTTTTCTGTTTGACCCCTATCTTTATAAGATAGACCCCATAGCCCAATGGAAGTGTAAACCCCTTTTCATCCATTTATATAAAGCAAAACAACATAATCTTTTTCTATTTAACTAGCCTAATATCTTAAAACCAAAACATAGCTAAGTCAAATAGAGAGATCCCTCTCTGGAACTGGAAGGGCTAGATCCCTATTTCGAAGTGGTTGGATAAAGTTACCTCCGATAAATTTCTTCTACCCTGACAACCTCTGGAAATTTATAGAGCGATAACATAGTGGCGACCATACTGGGGACAAACTGGACAAACTTTCTATCCCTTGATTTCTTTCCCCTAGACAAAGAAAACTTTATTTCTGAAAGAATCACAAACCCTAAATATTACCTAGAAATAATGTTTAGAGGTTGTTAAAGTTTGTTTATAATAGTTAAAATCTCCAAAAAATAAAATAAAATCAACAGTTCTAGCTCCCAAAAGAATTTCTACCAGATCTCATCCTCACTCAGAACCTTCAATTGCAACATATAATCCCGAAAGATTACTCAGGAAGGAAAATACTGCAGAGATTTCAAGGAGTAATAACCCACTTCTAAGGTCCCGTTCCATCCCAGAGAAGTTAGTTGTTCTTCAAGGTACCGAGTCTGCTATTTTCTCTCAACCAAGTCTTTTCAAGACAAAATCTGATAGTTTTGTCAGTAAAACGGTCTTAGATCAAACCGTCTTTCAGCCTAGGACCCCTGAAATACTCTCTCCCAGAGCTGAAGCTGATCAACGTTTGCGCCTCGAGACTGATAAGCTTGAGGACCTAGTTGTGAATCTTGGTCAAGCCTTAGAAAAACTCCATCTTCAGCAGTCCGTCGAACTTCCTGTTTTAACCATTGCTGCAGTTTCCGTTAAACCTAAGCCAGGTCAGTCTATTCCTCCAAGCCCTTCATCTTCTATAGCTTCAATCACTACCTCTCCTATCACATAGGTTGTGGTTCAACCTCCTCCACCAATCATGGAAGCAATATATGCTCCATTGGTGTTGGTTTCTCCTTTACATGACATGCCTCAAGATTATCAAACTAGACTTCCTCAGTTTGATAGTACACGTCCTCTGAATGCACAACAACATGTTGACAAAATGAACGATTATTTTGATTTGTAGGAAGTAGACGAAGCTGACGTGCAGATGAGATTATTCGCACAAAGTCTAACTGGAGAAGTTAAAAAATGGTTCAAAACCTTACAGGCTGCTACCATAACTGACATTGCTGTCTTTCATTGAGCTTTCCTTGATAGGTGGGAGATAAAGAAAAATCCTCTCCAGATTCTATCATAATTTGAGAACATCAGATGAAATCCAAGAGAGACAGTGCAGGATTACTGCACTCGTTTCAACAATCTATACAATGCAATCCCCGCTGCCATCAAACCACCACAAGGTTTGGCTTTATTAAAATTCCCTGATGGTTTTGATGTTGACATGTGTCATATCAGTTGAGGGAAGGAAACACAACAACTCTGAAAGACATGTAAAGAAGTGTTGTCAGTGTGGAAGCAAATCTTTTGGCCAGAATGGCCAGGCAGAGAACAGAAAAGAGGGTCACCATCAAAGAAGAATCTTTTAATTCCTCATCTGATGCCAAATTAGATTCTCTCGCCAGAGCTATGGAGAAAATGATGGAGAGACTCACCATAACTGACAGAAACCCACCTAGGGAGAACCAAGCTGTCCCTCAGATTAGAAACCCAAACTTCAGAAGAAATCCACCTCAGATCAGGCAGAGAGATCCAAGAGATCCTAGAGATCAAAGGGAGTAGAGAGGACCTGATCAGTAGATTAGACCACCTCTCTAGGAGAATTATGCCGATGATGGGGAGGAAGTAATCGAGGAGTTTGATGACACTCATATAAACCTAATGGGTGATCATGATCATGATCATGGATCCATTTTTCTCACCTAGGAAGAGCACATAATCTTTCTCCTTTCACAAACAGATGTAAATGAAGAAGTGGAGAAAGCATAACAACAAGCCTTTGAGAATGCTATAATGGAGGTTCACATGCAGTATAACCTGAGGAGCAAGAAGGCAAACGAGAACTCTCTGAAGAAGGCTGCTGAAACCAAGAAAACCTTAGAAAACCCTCCCAAGAAAGTCCCTGGGCGAAATAATGCAGAATCTCCTGCACAAAAAACTCTAGAAATTCTTAAAAGAGCAAGTCAGACTGAAGATCCATCAATCATTCAAACAAGTGCACCTAGCCACAGAGCTTCTGCCAATAAATCAAAAGTTCAAACCTTAAACAAAACCACTGCTCCTTTCAACCTTGAAGGGGAACTAGCTAAACTGAAGATTCCCATCCCCCTCTCTGAGTTAATGAACAAGAACGCTTACAGGTCTCAGGTGATAAAATATTTAAGCATTGAACCTGAGATAGGTACCAAATCTTTGAATGCTGGATTTGTACATCACTCTGACATAGTAAACCTTGCCGATGATCAACCTGAGCTCTTGTTTGGTCCTAAAGTTGATGGTCAAACTGATAATGGTGTCATGGCCCCTTTTTACATCAGCCTAAACATCCACGATTTGATATTACACAACGCTATGCTGGATTCCAGAGCCTCCCACAACCTAATGCCCAAAGCCGTGATGGAAAAGTTGGGACTTGAGGTCACCAGACCCTACAAAGATTTTCATTTGTTCGACTCCAACAAAGTCAAATGTATAGGCCTGATTAAAGACTTATGCATCACCTTGGCTCAAATCCCAGCGAAAAGTATGGTGATGGACATCGTCGTTGCAGATATTCCCCCCAAGTATGGTATGTTGCTATCAAGGTCTTGGGGAGCTAAATTTAGAGGAACCCTGCAGCTAGATATGTCTTATGCCACTATTCCGGTTTTCGGACAACAGAGAAGACTTTACAGGGAAACACTAATGAAGTATATGGTCAGTAGCCAGGAAAAGCCACACAATTACCCACTATACTCCACACACTCTGATCTGGACTCTTTTATTCTATACAACGATGGTGACTTTGAAGAACAAATCACACAAATGGAGGATGATGCACCTGATCCGAAGGATGATAAAGTAGTTGTCGAAGTAAGAAACCCCATGATTGAAGAGAATGAGGAGTTGCTAGCAGATTTTTGGAGCATGGACTTCGATGGTGTTGTGAGTAAAGAAGGAGTTGGAGCCGGAGTTTGGTTGGTTGCATAACCACATATCAAAGTATTCCGAGAATCATTCCTACAAACTGAATTTCCAATGTACTAAAGCCTGAAATTATTGAAGAAAGTTGGTGCCAAGCAGATAATGGTAAGGGGTGATTCTGAATTGATTATCAAGCAAATCAAAGGTGAGTATGCAACAAAACATCCCAGACTTAGAGCCTATAGGAATGATGTTTTAGACGCTCTTCAATTCTTTACTGAGATTGACTTGCATGTAATGCCTAGGGGACAAAATATACTTGCAGATGGGTTGGCTACATCGACAACTACATGTAAAATTTCTTTCCGTCCCACTCGCAAGTACACAGTGGAGGTGAAGTGCAGACCAACCATTCCTGACAACATCAGATATTGGCAAGTATTTGGGAATGACGGAAATATTGAAGATTTTCTACAATGTAAGAATGATTTCGAATGTACAAACATAGATTTAGAAAATGATGATGAATTTGTAAATAAAGCTGTTTTTGAGAATGGTAGTGTAAATAAAATAGATGCTGAAGAATTTAATGAAAATGATGTAGATTCTGATATTCTGCAGTTGGAAAATAATGTGCTACCTAGAGGTTTAGTTTCGTTGGAAGACTTGTTTGATTTTAATGACGTTGCCAAAAAACTAAAAATTGAACCTAGTTGTAAGGAGGTCGAAGAATGCAACATAGGAACAGAAGAAAAACCCAAGATGATAAAACTGTCTAAATCTCTGCCACCAGAGAAAAAAAGAAAATACATTGAATTGTTTAAGGAATATTTAGATTTTTTTTCCTGGGGCTATGAGGACTTAAAATCCTATGACACAAGTATCATACAACATCAGATTCCCATAAAAGAAGAACACAAACCTTTCAGACAGAAACTTAGGAGAATTAATCCCAAGTTGCTTCCCCTGATAGAGAAAGAGATAAAAAAGATGTATGATGAAAATATTATAGTCCCCTTGAGATTTTCCAAATGGGTTTCAAATCTGGTTCCTACTAGAAAGAAAACTGGTGAAATCAGGCTATGCATTGATTTCCGAAACTTGAACAAGGTCTCTCTAAAAGACAATTACCCTTTACCTAAAATGGACCACATCCTACAGAAAGTAGTTGGGTCCAGCAGGATTTCTCTACTAGACGGGTTCTCAGGCTATAACCAGGTTCTTGTTCACCCAAATGATTAGGAGAAAACAACTTTTACCACGCCCCGGGGAACCTTGATGTATGTGAAGATGCCCTTCGATTTGATGAACGTTGGTGCCACTTTCCAGAGAGAAATGGACATTGCTTTTGTGGATGAGCTCGATAGATTTATAGTCGTTTATCTGGACAATGTGACGGTTTACTCTCAATCCGACGATGAACATTTAAAGCATCTTAGACGAGTGTTTGAGAAGTGCAGGAAATTTAGGATATCTATGAACCCCAGGAAAGCCTCTTCGGGTTAGAGGAAGGTAAGTTGTTGGGACACATAATCTCTAAGGATGGAATTAAAATAGATCCTAGCAGAATAGAGGCCATTCAGAAACTGGAACACCCAAGGAACATCAAGGAGTTACAATCCTTCATTGGAAAAATAAACTTCCTGAGAATATTCACACCCAACCTAGCTGAGCTTCTCACAAACATCACAAACATGTTGAAAAAAGACACAAAAATAAAATGGAACATAAAATCCAAGTAGTCATTTGAACAGGTTAAACATGCACTTACATAATCTCTAGTCTTGATCAGTCTTGATTTTACCAAAGACTTTTACCTTTTCTCTTTTGCATCTAAACACACCATTGCAGCAGTACTACTGCAGAAAAACAACGAGGGGTATCAACAACCCATAGCCTTTTTCAACAAATGCTTGAGAGATGCTGTGTTGAATTACAAAATAATGGAGAAGCAAGCTTTTGCTCTAGTAAAAGCCATAAAGGACTTTAGAGTTTACATACTCAATTCTCACACAATTGCTTATGTTCTGAATGCAGTGGTAAAAGATATTTTAACTCAGGATAATCCAGACGACAGAAGAGGAAAATGGATTGTTGTCATTCTAGAATATGATATCTAGATTAAGCCTACTAAACCGATCAAAGGTCAGGGTCTAGCAAAATTAATGGTTGAATCTAATTTCCATGTTTTAGATATTGATTTCTTGGCTGCAGTTGATGAGCAGGGAGAGCAGGCGACTCCAAACGTGAAAGAGGTATTCCTAAACTCTCCATGGTATGCAGACCTAATATTTGTCCTGCATAATTTACAAGCTGCCCCTGGTCTGACTAAAACTAAAGCTAGGTTTTTGAAGTTGAAAGCATTGAAATTTTGTATTCTAGAAGGCAATCTTTATTGGAAAGATCCTAGAGGTATTTTGTTAAATTTCCTTTTGAAAGACAAAGATGACAAGGACGGGAAATTACAGGCGGTAACCCAATGGAATTCACTTCTCAGAAGAAACTCCAAGGAGTTCAGTTTTAAACAGTTCATTGATATGTTTTATCATCCGGTGGTGAGCATGCTCAGTGGGAGACCAGAGCCAAGGATAAATGAGGAGATCCACAGAATCTTACATCTCTCGAACCTTGCAAAGATAGGAGACTGGTTCCTGTATCAAGACCACACAGAAATAAGAGTGTATGGATGTGATTTGGCTCGATACAAATTACCCAAATATCTGCCCGTTCGGATATTTGCACTGGAGTATATTCGCCAGATGATAAATTCAAATGATATCCACTTTGTATCTCTGAAGAAAAAACAACAGCTGAGGATTAAGGGGCATATAGGACCTTTTATCTATAATAGTCGAGCCATTGGAGAAGAGGCAGAAAATATATTAAAGGAAATGAAATTCAACACTAGTTTTATTTGGCAATATGATCCAAGTGGGATCATCGCGGAAATGAGAGCCAAAAACAAAAGCGCTCAGTATGCTCACACACTTAAACCATAAATTGAGAAGTATGTAAATCAGACACAGTGGGAAGAGAACACCTTGGAAGACACTGAACAACATTCTCCCTTAGTACTAACTTCCCAGACTGTAACTCCACCAATGCCAAAGGAGAAAAGACCAAGGAAATAAATTTCTCTTTCGGTCACTGAAGTATCAACGGAGGAGTTTCAGTTATACAGTAAAAATCCCAAGACCATTCATACTATTCCCAGGTCTGTGGAAGAAGATATTCAACCTGCCAAAGGGGTTAAGGGAGGAGATACACCAATTCCTTCAGTCAACTGTCAAACAATGTCTACTTTTGTTTCAAATAAGCAGACTAATATAACTATGGCCACCCAAATTCCACAGGGATCTGCAAAGCTGAACATCTTTGAAAAATATGATCTGATTAAGAAGAGAAACCAAACACTAACCAATAGCACTTATGCTCAGTTCTGGAAGCATACGTCCACTGCCCAACATATACTGTTATCAACTTTCGACACGGAAAAAGGAAGAATGCATCTTGCATTTCTGCAGGCACATGTACCTCAACCCAAAGAAATTAGTGACTACAAAGGGTAAACCCTTGTGTTTGATACAAAACAAGTTCATCCAGCTGACCAGATGGATCTGCACATACAGACTGGTGCAATGGTTTTCTCCACTTTGGCCCATGCTTCCTCTACAGCTGCAAAATTACAAGTAGCTCTAAACAATGTTCAGACCCAGTTGAAACTGGAAAAGATATCCTCTTTTGCAAAGGATAATAGGATAAAATCCCCAGAGGAATTGGTAGTCAAGATCGGGTATGATCCCTCGAATGTGAAAGGAACATAGGAGTTGCTAAAGAAGAAGAACACTGATATAGCATCTCTGAGAAAACAATTAAAATTGCCACCCACAGAGGAGGCTCTGCAGAAAAAGGGTCTTCCCGGTCTAATGGTTCTTAATGACAAGTTGATGACCCTTCCAGACTACAAGCAGAAAATGGCTACAATGGCCAAGGATAGTTCCAAGTTCTCAGGGATACAGGGCACTATAATGGGCAAAGCGTTCTTGGAGACTTTGCAGCCAGACATCAGTGTACAACACGAGATCAAATATATCCTCATCATCAAACCAACTTTTGCTAAATACACAGAAGTAGATGAAGTATATCGTAGACTAATCAAAGTCACCATTCCCAGTCAGCTAAGATGGGAAGAACTGTGTAATTTGATCAAGTAGGAAATGAGGTGTGCAAATGAGTTAGTAGACAGATCAGTCCAAGTCACTTGGGTGACTCACCAACGACCTTCCCTGGATTCAACATGAAGAATTAGACAGATCATCAACAGTTACCTAGATTTTTGTATTCTGTTATTTAGTTAGTTTGTTTCAGTTCTCGCCACGTCCTGATCATCAATGACAAGATCGTTTGTAATTTTGATTATAAATACTTCAAACTTTGAAGTACTAGGGGTTGATCTTTACACTCTATAAGCCGTAAGCACTGTAACGTTATCAAGAGATCTTCTAGTAATACAAAGAGACGTTCCACATGATTCTTGCGTGTTATTTATTGGTGATGTTTACTCTTCTGTGTTAAAAGTTTATTGCTCTCAGTTATCATATTGTTTTCTTAATCTGATTATTTAAAAGTAGCGAATGTTGTAGGATTTATCCACGTATACCCTGTTTCTGACTTTTGAATATCTAAATGTTTATCTTCTGATGTTACAGTAAATAAATTCTTAATTGCTTCTTTGCTTTAATGGATATCCTCATCTTTTCTACTATCCATCACTTTATTGCTAAAGAATCCAATAAATGCATTATCTTGCCCTGTGAAAGAAATCTCCGAGTTTTTCTGTTTGACCCCTATCTTTATAAGATAGACCCCATAGCCCAATGGAAGCATAAACCCCCTTTCATCCATTTATATAAAGAAAAACAACACAATATTTTTCTATTTAACTAGCCGAATATCTTAAAACCAAAACATAGCTAAATCAAATAGAGAGATCCCTCTCTGGAATTGGAAGGGCTATATCCTAGTTTCAAAGTGGTTAGATAAAGTTACCTCTGATAAATTTCTTCTACCCTAAAAACCTTTGGGAATTTACAGAGCGATAACACCTTGGAAGCCAAATCACATATGTAGGGGTAAAGGGAAGGTGCACATTGTTGAGGTGCACTATGACAGCGAGGATGAGGAGATGCATGTGAATGCAACCATAGATGCCTATTTGGAGCAGTCAGATAAGGCTAGTGACTCTTGCGCATCTAAGGGATAGTTGTATGGACATGATGATAGTGCATATCCTTCATCTTCCCCATCAGGTAATGTTGAGGATTCAACACTTCAACATAGTGGTGACACTTGTGAGGATTCATATGTGTTGGCACTTAGACATGATGAGATTAAGAGGTTGGATGACCTACCGGTGGGTGTAGACATGGCTTCTAGGAAGTCATGTATGGAGAATGATGAGTGAGCCACATTTTTCATCTTCTCAGTCACCTATGCTAGCCACGACACATGAGGATATCAGTGGCATTCTTGATATGGTAGAGGAGCCTTGTGTGGGTATTGTACACAAGGAACATATGGATCTGCGGACCCAGAAGGAGAGGTATGGCTTGGAGATAGTTGACCTTACACATACCTATCAGTATGAGGAGAGTGAATCACCACTCTTGGAGATTCCATTGATGGACCAGGTTGTGGAGACTGACAACTTATTGGGACACTTACTCCCATGATCGATCTACAGTGATGAAGATGCAGTCCTTATTGGTCAGAATGACCATAGCACGTGTTTGGACACATCTGTATGGGATCTAGGTGCAAATGATATTAGTAGGGTGAGTGCACAGGAGGATACAATTGTCCATACAGGATATGGTGCGATTCAGATAGGGGTCGCAGTTGGTGATGGTGTGCAGTGGCATACAAGAGGACTTAGTAGCACAGGGGACAATGGGCAGTTCAGTGCCTTATATTTTGAGGAGTGTGTTGCTGGGAATTCCATTGTTGACACTAGTAGTGAGAGGCATGAGGTAGCACCTCAACGGGATTGTGACCAAGAGTCACGACACTTGGCAGGACTGTTAAGAGTCAATGAGGACATGATCATGGCAACCACTAGATGCATTGATGATACACATGCATTGGTGGCATGTTATTGTTGGAGGGCCTCGATGGTATAGGATAGTTTAGATGGGGGACTTGACATTGATGACTTCCATACACTCAGGGAGAGAGTGATTGTGACGAGGGCTGACTACCAAGAATTGTTGAGGGATAGGGATTACCTATTGGAGGTTGGCGAGATGTATCACAGGGAACTGAGGGAGCAGGAGGTTGAGGTGGACCGACTCACTCATGAGTTGGTGAGCACACAGAGATTCTCGGTAGGCACATAGATAACCCTTCAAGAATCAGAGTCCAGATCAGAGGATCTCCTTGAGGACATTAGACATATATCCACTACATCTATTTCAGCAGAGAGTCAGATATATCCCTCAACCACATTGCGAGAGGATGTTGGTGGTTTATCAGTGGAGCACCAGTTAAGGGAGGAGCATGAGGAGTACTTAGGATCACTGATGAGTATGGAGAGATATGATCTAGAGATACATGAGGATGTCCATAGGTCACAGGGACCACCCTTCATGAGAGGTGTTGAGACAATTGAGCACACACGTACACATGGGGATTCCAAAGCCAGGGGCAGTTATATGGACACTTCCATTTGTGTTCCAGGATCGGTTGACCTTCATGTAGAGGATGACCCCGTAGTACACCCGGGATCTAGGATGTTGTAGGTGTATACAGGAGATCACATGAGTATGCAGGGGCACACAGTGATGAGTGGTAGTTCACAGAGACATACAAAGTTGTACAGTGGGATTCAGGGGGATGCACTAGATTGCAAGGAGGAGATGTACTTAGTAAAGCATGGAGATTCCTCTCCCTTGCAGTAGTACATAGATCTAGGAGATCACCTTCATTGTAGCAACAATTGCGTGAGTGATGATGGATGGAGAATGATTGACTCGTAGTTGGTGGAGGTACCTAGCGTTGTACCTGATGGTTGGTGTTCAGTGATGAGTACAGGTGATTATTTACCACGGGTGTCGATGGACGAGATTTTGGTTAAGTCCTTTGGATTGACCAAAGCATATGATACTTTCAAGTCCTACAGTTGGTTGCA
>ML788149.1:94510-126521 GCA_009831015.1 Picea engelmannii | reverse complement strand
AAATGTCCAAGTTTATTACATTTATAACATATAATTGGTCCTCCTCCTTTGTCGAATCCTCCTCTTACGCGGCCTTTGAACCCTTCTCTTCCTCCTTGATTATAACCTCTTGGAGTATTATAATGCGGAGCTCCTCCTCCATATTCTTCTCCCTAGACTCTGTATGCATTTGTGGTGCACTGTCTCATCAAATCAAATGCGCAATAATCCTTCTCTTCATGTCCTACTGACTTATAAAATTTACAAAACAAGTTTCTTGTAGTTCTCTTATATTTCTGCATTAATGGACAAGCAATAGGGTGGTGACCCATTGTCTTGCAAATCTTACACCATACCCCTAATGGATTCAGATCTCACGTATTCAAATACTGTTGAAAAGCTCGACATTTGTTCTTGTGATGACCTTTTGTTCTACACGTGACACACCATAATTCCTTGCGCTTTTCTTTTCCTTTTGCAAGTTTCTGCAATTGAATATTCAACACTTCTAACTATGGCTGAACTTGAGTCATCCCCGCGCCATTTTCTCCTACAAGGGATGCTTCCAATTTCATAGCAATTTCTAAGGCTTTTGACTGTGACATGATCTTCTGCTGTGTCAAAGGGTAGTGTATATGCGACAACAATCCCGCAATAAACCAATCCCTATGTTGTTCATCTGGAATATGAAAATTCATTTGATCCTTCAGTATCTTAAATCTTTGATCATAATCCCACACTAATTCATTCACTATCTGCTTGATCTCCTTTAGCTATGTAATGCACTGTGACTTAGACTTAGGTTTCTAGAACTCTTTCAATATAATTTGTCCTACATCTTCCAATGTTCTAGTTTGTCCCACAGGTGTAGTAGTCTGATATTTCATGTACCATATTAATGCACAGTCTCTGAATGTCGTTGTCAACTGCACAATATTCACATCATCTTCCTAGACGTTCTTCACAGTTCATATTGTTTCACAAATGAACAAATGTTGTTTTGGGTCTTCTAATCCCGACTCGTGAAAGATAAACATTCTTAAATTAGGATCTATTCCCACCATCATATTCTTCACAATATTCCTCCTTGGTGATACTATTTGAAGTTGGGTTATTGTACTACTTCCACTGTTCTGGCTGCTATCCTTACTTCCCTTACTAATGACAATCGATAATGTTTCTTCAGACCTTGGAGACACACAAGGGGTCGTGGGTTCGACAAAAATTCTAGCCTGAGTGGGATCTTCTTCTACTAGACTGAGTTGAACTTTTGGGCGTAGTATGATCTGGAGTATTATACCAGTATCTCTCTCTTCAAACTCATTGTGCTTCTCCTCTCTATCAGCCACAATCCTCTTCCTATTTGGCCTAAATATCTTACCATTGCACAATAATCCAATCTCTTCGTCCGTTTCACACTCTTACCTCACCATCCTCAGCCCATCCATTCCTCATTCATTCTTCCTACAACACTCAGACCATTCCTTTGTCATTCCCCAACCCCCCTTATGCACGAAAGCGCTTAGCTGCTAGGGCAATCAGATTCCATATTCATAACTCCCTTATCACACAACAATATCTTAATCCAAGTAGATAGTGACTTCAAGTATCTTATGCGTGGTCCCTTAAAAAATTCCCTTTCAGCAACACTATACGATTGAGTACAATCTATAGCAAATTCAATAATGTAACCTCCCAGTATACTATTCAACCAGAAATCAACTGCGCGTGATACCCAATTACTTATAGTATTGACTTTCCAAATTAACTCAGGAGTCCAATTTTTCAGAGCAACAGTGAAAAATCTTCCGTTCTGTTCAACCCATCTCTGGATCCACTCTGCCAAAATATTCAGAAAATCAACAAAGAAAAATTCATGCAAATCTGTAAAAACATACCTCTGAAGTCATTTCTTTGCACTGATCTGTGGGTTCTTGTTCTGATCTACAAAAAAATCAATCTCCTTCGAGTCCAACCATTCCAATCTCCTCCTTAGTAGGTCTCCACATTCCCCTTAGTCGCAGATCCCAGTCCCGATAACATAACCATTTGTTGGCGCGAAGTGGGCAGACCCGGGTTCAACATTAAATCACCAACAAAACCCTAAATATATTGGCCCTTTCGACATCACCCGCAAGCAAGTGAAGTCTCACCCGAGGTACCTATGGGGACTGCAGGAACTAGGTTTCCGCAGTCATGGAGGAATGGGAGACATTCATCATATTCAACACCAGGTTTTCGTAGTCATGGAGGAATGGGAGACATTCATCATATTCAACATACTTCGTTCATTAGACTATTCCTCATGTGCACATAACCAACACATAACTTATTCATATTAATCATTCATTCACTAAGTTATAGCGAATGAAGTGGCCCTGAAAAAAAAGTTATAGCGAAAATTCCAAGATGACTTGCTTGAGGAAGCAAAACCTTAGGATCAATGCTCTAATACCAAATGTAATGATCCAAATGCTTAAATTATCATAACATAATAGAAGTACACACTATGTACACAATGTGAGCGTGGAGCACAACTCCAAAATAGATGAGTTACACAATGACTCCTTAAATAACAAGAGAACCTCTTCCAAATAATCAAATACCTTTATACACCACAATTCACATCTCTCCAATAATGAATACATGATCTCTATATATACCTATTCACACTTGCACATGAGTCCCATTTACTATTAGGATGACCCTATAACTTATATATTTACACATTACATGTACATTTAGTCCCATATATGCCCCCCCTGGGGGTCATATCATATACATTTAGCCCTATATATGCTCCCCTTGGGTCATAAAATAATGTATGCACGATGAAGGGGTTATAGTGTAATAGCCACAAATTTATAGATTGCGGGCTAGAAATAATATACCAACAAGTGAGTGGAGGCATTCAGTTAAAACAAAAACGTATTATCAGGTTGTAGAGTGATGTGAACAACTTGTGACATTAAAACATTGTGGATGGATTGCACGCAAAGGAAAAATGCCCAACAAGTAATAGAATGTTGTGGATGGGTTGTGGGAAAAGGAAAAATGCCTAGCAAGCAATAGAATGTTGTGGATGGCCTATCGGAAAGGGAAAAATTCCCATCAAGCATGAGAAAACTAAATATGGTCCATGGGTAGAGGAAAAAATTTCAACCAAGTATAAATCAACCCAACAATGAATGACCATTGAAGATGAGTTTCATATTAATATATGAATACCAAGGAGCGATTTTATTTACCAAGTTGGATCTCCATTTTGTATATCATAAAATTAGAATGAGGCAAGAAGAATCTGCCAAAAATACTTTAGAGCACATGAAGTTCATTATGAGTTTTTGGTAATGCCATTTGGCCGTACTAATGCACCTTCAACATTTGAAAGCTTGATGAATTATGTTTTCAAACCATTCCTCAAAAAAATTGTGTCAATATTTTTTTATGATTTACTAATCTACATCTAATATCGGTATGAGCATCATTAAAACATGTTGACTTGATCTTAAAACTATTGGAAGAGCAACAACTATATGCAAATCCTTCCAAGTGTGCCTTTGGGGTTCAAAAAGTGGAATATTTGGGTCATATTGTATCTCATGAAGATGTCAAAGTTGGCCCTAACAAAATTAAATCTATGATGGAATGACTAATTCCAAAAACCTTGAAGAATATTAGAGGACTCTTAGGATTGACGGGCTATTACCGTAAAAGTTTGTTAATAATTATGGTAAAACAACAACACCTTTAATAGTGTTATATAAAACAAAGGCTTTTTCTTGGACTCACAAAGAAAACAATTTTTTTGAAAAACATAAGGAGTCTATGCATACAACTCTTGTCTTGGCCATGATTGACTTCACAAAAACCTGTATTGTGGAGTGTCATGCCTCAAGACATGGCATTGGTGCAATTGTAATGCAAGAAGGAAGGCCCCTCACCTTTGAAAGCAATCAACTTGAAGGAAAGAAATTACTCAAAACCATTTATGAAAAGGAAAAGTTGGCCATATTACATGCAGTTAAGAAATGGCACCCTTACCTAATAGGAAGACACTTCAAGGTAAAAACAGATCATGATAGTTTGAAGTACTTCTTGGAACAAGGATTATTTTTAGAAGAGAAACAAAAATGGGTTACAAAAATGCTAGTTTATGACTTTGAAATTACCCGCAAAAAAGGAAAACAAAATATGGGGTAAGGTTGATGCACTTTCAAGGAAAGAAGAAGACACCTAGGACTTATTGTGTGCTAGTTCCATTCCACAATCTAATTTGGTGGAAGAATCAAGGATATAATGGAAGCCAAATCAGAAGGTATGAAATATAATTCAATAAATACAAGAGGACCCAAGCCCATTAGATAAAATTGTGAGGAAGAATGTTTTATTGTGGTATCATGATCACCTATATTTATGTAAGAATTCCCAACTCAAACATAAGATCTTTTTGGAATTTCACACTTCTCATATAGGAGGACATCCTGGGTTCATGAAAACTTACCACAGTATCAAGAAGGATTTTTTCTGGGAAGGTTTTAAAACTAATGTTCAAAGTTTTGTGCTTGGATATATGGTCTACCGATAGAATAAGGGAGAGACAATCAAGACCCCACGTCTCCTACAACAATTAACCATACCAAGTCAACATTAGGAAGAGGTTCCATTGGATTTTATTATTGGTCTACCTAATTCCAAAGGAAATAATTTCTCCATGGTAATAGTGGATCAATTCACAAAGTATGCCCATTTTTTCTCTATTTATCATCCTTTTAAACCAAGTACAATATACACAACATTTATGGAAACAATTCAGAAGCTACATGGAATCCCCAAGATTATTGCAAATGATAGAGATCTAATTTTCACTAGTAATTTTTGAATTGAAATATTTTCTTGTGTGGGTACTCAATTGCCTCAGAACTCCTCTTTACCATCCTCAATTTGATGGGAAAACTGAGATTGTGAATAAATTTCTAGAAGGGTATCTTCATTGCTTTGCATCCAATAAACAAACACAATGGGTCAAGTGGTTTCCTTTGGCATAATGGTGGTACAACATGTCCTTCCATACTTCATAAAAAATGTCCACATTTATGCCACTTTATGGATATCATCCTCCATATATCACATCACTGTTGAGAGGGAAAACGAATATTCAAGCAATGGAGGACCACATAGAGAATCAACAAGAGGTTCTCAAACTATTGAAGGAAAAATTGGTTAGAGAAAAAAATAGGATGAAACAATAAGCAGATCCACATCGTAATGAAAGGGAATTTAAAGCAATGGATTGTGTAATTTTTTAGGCTAAAACCATACAAATAGATGTCCCTCAAGCAACAAAGAAAGACAATAAATTGGCACCCAAGTACTATGGTCCCTATAAGGTGTTGTGGACGATTCGAAAAATGGCTTTCAAATTGTAGTTGCCTTCATCTTCATGTATAGATATAGTTTTCCATGTTTATTGTTTGAAGAAGGTATTAGGCGATACGATCCTAATTCAAACTATTTTACCAGTTATTTGTTGGACAGTTGGTTTCGATAGTTGGTTGTCATTGATGTCAACCCTTGGATATTGATCTTGTATATTGATGTCAACCCTTAGAGATTGATGTCAACCCTTGAAGCAAGTTTGGTAGAAAATTTTGATAGCCCAAGAGGTGTGGTTAAGGAACCCGAGTTTGTATGAGGAATAAAGACATGAAGATCAATGAATTTGAAGGTAATACTATCATAGATGGATAGTACATGTCGTTTCATTTATGGTGATACATGGTATGTCACATGGTTCCTCACAGTTGAGGATATATGGCTTTGTGAAGTTGGAGGACCCTCGAGAATATTCTAGAAGCCCCTAGAAGGTCAACAAAGAAGTCAATTATTTTAGAAGATCCTAGAAATTCATCAAGAAGTTTACTAGTCAAAGTGGTTGCAACTAGGAGTTAATTATGGGTAATGTTGTTGAAATAAGAAAATAATTAAAAATTAATTAGTTGCAACAAGAAGTGGTGAGTTTACTAATTATGGGTAAAGTAGTTGCAACAAGAAAGTGGGTTAGCCCTAAAAGAGGGAAGTTGGGTAAAATAGTTAGAAGATGACCCCTAAAGGAAGGCACTTGGAGAGTATTAATAAGAGAGAAATAGACTCCCATTAACACCTATTGAGCACATTGAATGCCTATTTTGTGAAAGGTTTATTGCGGGTACTCATTGATATATCTAAAGTTGTGCAAGTCTGAGTATGCGAAGGAAGAATGACCGCAAAGTTTCGTAGTTGCATTAGAGAGCGGGAAAATCATGAAAAACCTTGATTAGGGTCATCCTCACGGGTCCGAGAGTAGACATCCCGTGAGGCATCCATGCGAGTTGCCTACAACCTGTAACGTGTGTATCCGCGTGACACCTAGCTTCGTCCCGTGAGGCACTACCTAATATGGAAGATGAGATGGGTTGCAGGTTGTAGGAGATGAGGAGACGTTATAGGAAGGTCTTATAGTGTGAAGGTGAAACAGAGCTATCTATAGTAACAGAAGGTATGTTATATGCTAGTATTGAAGTTGTTCTTTTGGTGATTGCTTGGGATATGGATATAGGAGATTGAGTATTTTCCCTTGAGGGACTATTGGTTGTATGGTATATGTTGCATGAGGCATATCTACATAGGTACATTGATGGTACCCTTGTTGTTTATTGTTGGCACAATTTATTGGGTATATTTTTGAGTCATATCTTGTATCCCTTGGTACATATTTGAGGTTTTTTGGTTAAGGTGTGTTGTTGAAGTTATTGGTACAGATTGAGGCTTCATAACAGTGAGGGTTTGATGATTGGTTGATGTGAGGGTTCAATATACATGGTTTATGGAAGTTTGTATATGTATGGCACATGATTATCGAGACATATTTGTACATGGTTTGAGATATACACTTGTGACAGATGGTATGAGATCTATGTAATCAAATATGATTGGTTGATGGGATTAATGTGATAGGTTGTTGGTAAAGGCTATGATAGGTTGTTGATGTGCATGGTTGGCACATGGTATGGTACATGATTGATACTTGTTATAGTTGATGCAATTGTTATGGTACATGTTTGATGATACAGGTTTGGTGCATGGTTGATGTACTTGTTATGGTACCTAGTTGATGGTACAAGTTGAGGTACAGGTTGATGCATGGTACATGTTGGTACTTGGTTCAGACACATATCTTTTGATGGTATGTGGTGATATTGGTACATGATTTGTAGAGGCATGTGTTGGTGATGTTGAGCATATGGTTTCATATATGCTCTTGGTGATCTTGGCATGAGTTGCATGCAGATGAGAGTGGATCTAGTTTCATGGATGAGACAGTGATTGGTTGGATAGGTTGTTGTGATAGTGATTGGTTAGACACGTTGATGTGGCAGTGACATTGACAGTGATAGTGACAGTGGCAGTGATTGTGGTAGTGACAGTTAGCCTACACTTATATTTTAGGGCAGCAAGACGGGGCAAGGAAAGGGGGTTGTATCCTCCTTCCGGTTGGTGCTCGAGAATCAGGGAGTTGGAGATTCCTTTAGATTGGAGCCTGAGAACTAGGTGGTTGTAGCCACCTTCTGGTTGTAGCTAGAGAACATAGGGGGTTGTAGCCTCCTTTTGGTTGGAGCTAGAGAATTAGGGATTTGTAGCTTCCTTCAGGTTGGAGCCTGAGAAACCAAGGGGTTGTAGCTTCCTTCCAATTGTAGCTAGAAAACAAGGAAGTTGGTGCTTCCTATGAATGTATTTCTTCTGACATATAAGAAAAGAATTTCGTGGTTTTCTTCTGCATTGAATTTCCACGTAAACTTTTCTTGTACTATGTACTTTTTGTGATGTTGTTGATTCTATGATGCTTATGAAATATTGAATGCATTCATAGATACTGCATTGATGATGAATTGATGAACATTGTTGAATAAGTTAAAATAATATATATTGTGGTTAAAAGTGGAATAAAGTGCTCATATTGATTCACAACCCCCCCCCTCTCAATATTCCAATGCTATTAATGAATAAGGGAAAATCATACTAGAACCAAAAACAATCCTTGAAACAAGGATCAAGCAACTGTGAAATTGACCAATTACTGAGTACCTCATTAAGTGGAATAAGCTACCAATAGAATAGGTGACATGGGAAGATGAGTTATTCATGCAGAAACATCCACAACTAGTCAAGTGTTGAGGGAAACACGTATTTGAAGGGGAGGGGCATTTTAAGACTTAGATAAAGCACCATGTTAAGTCCTAGAAGTCATAGACATTAAACTATTACATTTCAATTTCAATATCAATGTTGTCCGCTAAACCCTTTAATTGTAATTGTACCCATTGGTCTCCTATATATACGAAGGATGTTAAAGTTTAAGCTATTATTAGGTTACATTTCAATTTACTAGATAACCATAGCATATAKAGGATCACTAAGAGAAACATAATCATAGATTACACAAGCATTTATCCTTGGAAACCCTCAAGGGGAAGAAAACCTAGCAAAACTTCTTTAATATAGATTCAATAACCAAGTACAGTGTCTCTCACAASAGAGATCTCACCAAACAAAAKATCCACTAGAAACCCTAACCAGAATAGAGTAGTGCACCACTTGTACCAAGATAGTCCTTCACCAAGATAACCTTCACCTTTACTGAGATACTCTTCCTTGTAGCTGCATCACTTCTCCTTGTAGTTGCGTCACTCTCAGACTTACGCACTATATAGAGAGAGATTGATGAGTGTGTGTACAAATGAGGTGCTAGGCCTCTTATAAAAACACCCCCCAATAATTAGGTCAGGGTCGACCTGTCCACTTTACCTTTCTAATTTACATTTGTCTTGTCTAAGCACAATAGGGCCGACTTGTCAATATAATATATATATATTTTATATTTTGTTTTATCCATAAAAGGGGATAAGAATAATCTTTGTAGTTACATAATATTTTAACACTCCCTTTTAACAAGAAGGATATTCTTTATCTTTTGACAAGTCACTGGATGTCATCATCAATTGAACAATATCATCAACTGTATAATCATCATCAACCGGACAACAACATCAACTGGATAACATCATCAACTGGGAAACATGAGGCATCAATATAATCCACTTGGTCATATGGCATCATGATCACTGACTGGTTCTCCATGAATCCATATTAAAGAAGTTTTGTTCTCTTTATCTTCGCACATAAGATACTCTTTCTTTCTTTCATCTTCATGCAAAATATACTCTTTCTTATCTTCACACAGAAGATATTATATTATTTTTTCCATTCCTTTTATGTTCTCCCCTCTCTTGTAGTCATCTATCTCACCCATCCACTAGGGAGTACTACTACCATAGCTTCACTCCTAGTCATCCCACATGAACTAGAGAAGCTAAGATGCTAGCCTGGGCAAGACTAGATTCCCTTTCCATGATCCACGTAGGATCACGACACAAACCTCAAGAGCCAACTAACCATTCCACATGGTCAAGGTTTGTGTTCTAGGCTACTCAATCCTTGGCTAGAGGAGAGTATCTGCCCGCTACCCCTTGGATAAACATACACACTCCTCTCTATGAGGGTGGTCACACCCCTCTCTACGAGGGTAATCTAGCATGTCCCTAGAGTATCCAAAACTCAACACTTGGACAAAGGCCAACCTTGGAAAATTTCTCATTCCCCTTCTCTACGAAGGTCTCTTCCTTCTTTACAAAGGTCTCTTTCTTCTCTACGAAGTTCTCTTCTCTTTCTCTTTCTCTACGAAGGTATCTTCCCATGGGAGTGCTCATTCCTTCTTTACGAAGGTATCTTCCTTCTCTACGAAGGTCTTGCTATGGGATCTGAAAAAAATCTTCTTGTGGTCCAAAATCTTTCCATGGTATAATACCATGTTGCCCATCTGTTGGGCACCATCCATCTATTGGATAACTTTCATCTTGATCAAAATATCTCATTACTCATCCACTGAGTAAATTGTTCCATGGACCACTGCTTTTCTAATTGCACCAAATCATGATCCTCCATTTTGAACTYGGAGACATAGCTCCCTCTTGCACCAAACTAAGAGCTTCTAATCATCATCCTTGAAGTTTTCTTCTGTACTATCTTGGGTGCCTTCTTGAGTTTGAACATTTCTTTCTTTCTGACTTCATATTGGATCAACCTTCTCCCTYTGCATCTATAAGAACGATACTTGAACAACATGCARTTACCTACATCTCATCAACTATATCTGAGTATCCATCTTTCTCTTCATCTTGAACATTTYTGTTCTGCATATTTAGGAGCCTCCCGCTCCTATATAAATATTGGATATTGTCTAGTATTTACTAACTGTCACCATATAATAAGTTCTTCTCATGATGTCTAACTTCTGCAAKTCAAGGCATAAGTTCTTTCTTCCGAGACTTGTAAGCTTACTTACAATATTCTTTCTGAGATATGTCACTTGGTCAATCAGTTAGTAACAATAAGAAGTAWTCAAATAAAACTATATCATGATTTCTATTAGAGTAGTACACATCTTTTCTTAAGCAAAACTTGTTCAACCATGTACACATCTAAAACCCTAATCATGAATAAGACTTTTGAACTCTTTTTCACTCTAGCTATGAAATTACCAAAATTTCCCTTACTATCATAGCTGAACACATACCTTTGTCACTCTCATGAGTGATCATACCTGAAATAAATATTTTATCTCTTTCTTTAGCCTCTTCTTTGATACTTCATTCATAAATTTGCATAGACACTGAAATAAAATGAGGTTGATTAACATTCTCACAAAAATCTAACTTGTAATGATAAAGTATTAAAGTAAACAAGATACTAAGAATAAACATGAATACTTATCTTTTGTTTTTGCGGGGGGAGGCTCCACAGACTCTGCCATTTGCTATCTTTCTTCAGATCAACTATCTTCAACTTAAAGTACATAATCCTCAATTTCTACTAAACCTTTATTTGAGGGAGGATATTCCTCTTCCTCTGCCACATGTGCTTGATACTTTCTTTTCCCTTTTACTTGAGGAAAGTCATAGGAAAAGTGTCCCAACTTTTGACAGTTGTAGCATCTGATATTTGAAACATCTTTCTTCTTATCTGGAACTCTTACGGGCTTAGCTTCTTTATTGTTCTTCCTGAAGGAAATTCTTCTATTCTTTTGAACTGTAAGAGCTTCCTCTTCGTTAACAATTAATCTCTTATGTTGTTCTGCAAGTATAGATTCTTTTTGTGTGCAATCTGCCCATAACTTATCAAACTTGGGTAACTTGCTTCTTGCACAAAATCCTTGTACAAAATAAATCCAAAATGTTGGAAACCCATTTAGGGTTGTGGTTACAAGATCTTTGTCACTAATGACATGTCCAATAGCTGCAAGTTGATATCTAATCTGAGAAACTCTCATAATATAGGATGTGACAGATTCTAAGTTTTCCATCTTCATATTACGAAGTTGATTTCTTAAGGAGAAATTTCAGCTAATGTCTTTGCTTTCATATAACCCGCTGAGTGCTTCATACATTTGCCTTGATGTCTGTAGTTCGGATATATGAGGTCCTTTACTGAATCTGACATGATTCTCTTTGCTTTCTTTTCATTCTTCTTATGCTTGTTCTTTTTCTCTTCTTCTTCTGGTTTTGGTACACCCACTATAACATGTTCTAGGAGATCATTCTCATCTAGAATCATCTGCAACCTATGCTTCCAATATCTGAAGTTTCCAAATCCTTCCAGCTTGTCTTCTACCCTCATATCGGTAGCCATTCTTTCTTGCAGTAGAAATAGCTATAGAAATAATAAAAAAATCAAAATTCTTGGATCTGAAAACAGAACTCACCAAAATATGTGCTGGACTGAGGCGAGTATGCTGGTATAGTCAGTTTCTGATCCAAATTTTACCCCTTGAAACTAAGCTTGCAGAAATCTGGACCGGTACTTCTCATACTAGTTCTGGTATCCTGGTTTTCTAGTACTTATGGTTTTCTGGTACTTCTGGTTTTCTGGTACTAGTGAAAACTAGGGTTTCACTTTTTGGGAGTTATGTCCACTGAAAAGGTGCATTGAAGGTGCCAATTAGTTCCTTAGGCTAGGGCACACTTTTCTAGATGATCTTTGGGTTGAAATTCCTCTTTAATAAAAAGCCCTAATTTGCTTATACGACAACAATGTTGTTTTTCTTTTTCCTGTGAAAGATGCTCTCTTCAGCTTAACTCTGAAACTGTGTTAAAGTTTAAGCTATTATTAGGTTACATTTCAATTTACTAGATAACCATAGCATAGATAGGATCACTGAGAGAAACACAATCATATAGTACACAAGCATTTATCCTAGGAAACCCTCAAGGGGACAAAAACCCAACAAAACTTCTTTAATATAGATTCAATAACCAAGTACAGTGTCTCTCACAAGAGAGATCTCACCAAACAGAAGATCCACCAGAAACCCTAACCATAACAATGTAGCTTACCACTTATACCAAGATAGTCCTTCACCTTTACTAAGATACCCTTCCTTGCAGTTGTGTCACTTCTCCTTGTAGCCGCGTCACTCTCAGACTTGTGCACTTTATAGAGAGAGCTTGACGAGTGTGTGTACAAATTAGGTGCCAGGCCTCTTATACATACAAGTTGTGCCCCCCCAATAATTAGGTTAGGGTCGACCTGTCCACTTTACCTTTCTAATTTACATTTCTCTTGTCTAGGCACAATAGGGCCGACTTGTCAATATAATATATATATTTTATATTTTGTTTTATCCATAAAAGGGGATAAGAATATTCTTTGTAGTTACACAATATTTCAACAAAGGAGATCTAGTTTTTGAAATAATATTGTCTTGTACACTTTCCTTTTTTTTTAATGGAGGTTTCCCCCTTGGAGAGGCTTCACATTCATTCTTCTCTCTCATTCTCAAGGCATGGAGTTACTCCTCTCTCTCTCTATCTTTATGTTATTTTGGGTGTTTGGTGTATAACAAAAACATGGGCCAGAAACATAGAGAATATCTTACTAGGAAGGAAACCATCCCAGAGTAGTCCACCAATCGATAATGTCTCTAAGTCCAACCATTAAATGCACCATTATCCCACCCAAGACATGATAAGATACACCAATGAATACACAATATAGGTCAAAAATTAAGTCTATCGTGTGCATGATGGGTGAACAAATCCAATCATATATCATTCACTCATTTGATATCATGTGACAGTGGAGGTACAATGACACTTGTTGTTCATTAAAGTTATGACATGTCTCCATGTCCATTAACATGAAAATAAAGTTAAGGTATGGATTGAGAAAACATTCCCCCGTTTTTTTGAAGAATCCCAACATTTAACATGGTTACTTCATTGGCTAGAGTGTCACCTTATCGATCGTGCTCCCTTAGAACATGGAAGAAGGTGACCTTATGGAATATAGGAACCTCCTTTTGAATCCTTGCTATTAGAGATACTATCTTAGTATCGATAGGAGTCTTCTTTTAGGTCATTAAGTTGATGATTATACTAGATTAGCCAATGACAATCAAAGTCCATACTTAGTCTACATTAACATAGAGTAGACCCCAAAGGTGGGAATATTCCTTAGAGTGATTATTTGTGGAAGTCTTTAAACCCCAAACATAAGTCATTTCTATTTGTCCCTCGAGATGAAGAAAAATCCCTCCCATGCTTTCCACCCCTTACATGATTAATAATTAAATATTTACGAACATTTTGGATTACTTGGGCATCAATAATCACCTTGGATGGAAAGAAATGTCTAAAGTGGTTTGCACACAAGAAAGGAATCCCCCTTTTTATCGTCGTCATTATCTCCATATTCTTCTTCATTATTATTGAAGATAGAGGATTCATTATGCTTAATATTCAATACCTCTCCTCTCTTCTCCAAGCCACCCTTTTCTAGGCTATTGGGCTACTGAACTTCATCCTTTGAATACTTGCAGATGATCTAGCTCTTAAATTCAACTTTAGTTTTCATATGATCCTCACAATTTATATCTAAATCATAATGTCTTAAAGGATCCTTGGTTTGAAGTTCCAAACCATCAAGGTATTTTGAAATTTCCCAAAACTATCAATGATAAGACAAACAATTTGGAAATGAATGTTAGAAAAACAATTCTTGTACTATTGTTTCATCCAAACCATGACACAAGCAATTCATCAACACATTTTTTCCAAAAGTAATTTGTCTTAGATGAACTATATGGAGAAGGTAATGTTCTCTCCAAAATATTACACTATAATATGTATCTACTCCATCTCAAAGTAACAACATGCTTTCCCCTTTAGAGATTATTTGGTTTTTTCAACAAAACGGTCAGGGTACACATCTTCAAACAAGTATAAGTTCAAAGAAACAAAATTCATTCATAGTATAACAATTATTTTCATGATTTTCCTTCCAATCTAGGGGTTACCATAGTTTTACAAGGTTGTTATTAATAGTTGTGTTTCCCATCAGGGGCATGCCTACAAATGATAAAATACCATTGCATAAACCACATATAATATTAAGTGAAACTAGTTAGTTAGGGGAAACTTGATGACTTGGAAGAAAATATAGTTGTTGATAATATGGCCCCAATTGAAAGTAGTGTTTTGTTGTTCCATATAGTCTACCACGAAAATCATGTACTATAAATGTATTTGGTGTTGGCCTCTTGAATATTTTGTAGAGAAGAAAAGCAGTCTTGTCAAATTGACAAAGAATATGCAAATTGGGCCCATGGGTATTGGAACATGGTAAATCTATAAATACATTACACTCCAAGATTATATTATGTTTAAAGTTATTTTTCAAATATTCAATTTTCCAATGTAAACAAAGAGGAAAAGTATCCACATTTTTATTGAGCAATCCCCTAACACTAACTAACAATTCACTAATGTTAACAATTGATATGTTAGATAGTATATTATGTATAGACATATCTTTGTTTTTTAAATTCAAAGAATTTGTGTCATTGTAATTAACACATGCACGAGATATATATACCAAACACAACCATAAACAATCTATAAAATTAGATAAATATGTTAAAACTCAAAAAATAAATTATTTATATTAAATTTACATTTCAACACAATGTATTTGTAACAATTTATTCTTGATAAATAAAATAGTTCAATGTCCGGGAAGGATGGATTTTCGATTTCGGTGGTTCTACGCGGACTTGGTGGTAGGCTCAAGGTTAAGGTCTAGTCTTTGCGTTAGGGAGAAATGAGGGCACGTATCCTATCCGGTGCTCTTTTTTTCCGACGATCAATACTTATCTCTCTAAGCATCCAGACAATCTCTTTTATGGAAGTCAAAGATTTGGATTTCGAGGAAAATATGATCCCATTGAATGGGGTCTTTTACTCCAATAATGATTTTATTATTCATCATCAGAACATAAGGGCTCGTGCCCTAGGGGAATCTGAATCCTTGATCATGCCAGGTTGTATGAAGGAGGGTTGAGGCCCCTTTGATTCCCCCTCTATCCCTTGCGTGGAAACGTAATCCTCGATCCCAGTGGTAGATCCATTCCCTCGCCCTCCCAAGATACTTAATTACCTGGTTCCATCCGTAGCCACCATGGAGGGCAACCATCATGTGGATTTTAATATTGTTTTAAACACATTGTCCCCTCTCCATAGTATTTATTTCCCCCCTCCAAGTCCCTCGAATTAATCCCCAATGCTCAATTCTCTGGAGAATTTTCTAGTAGCAAGGAGGAATTAAAATGCACAGAGGCTCCTTGAATATCTAGGAAGTGTAGTCGAGCTAGGGGTGAATCCATACATGGTGGTGGGAAAGGATGTGCACTTAGATGAATTGCTAGGGATTCTAGATAAGGTTTTCTCTGCTAGGGATAAGGTGGTATCTTCAAATTCCTTGAAATCTGGGATGGATTCTAATTAGACTTTGTCGTTGGGCTACATGCTAGGTTTCCACGTTCTGTTCCATGGTTGCCTCTATTTTAAACTATGTCCATAGGATGATGTGAATATTCTCTTGGGGAAGGAACAAAATTGGGGGCCCTTAGGGATAGTGATTTAGAAATTGTCTGTAGATTTTGATCCAGCTCGGGCTTAGGTGATTGTCCAAAAATTCTGGACTATCCTCCCTAGCCTTCACTTGGTCTTCTGGAACAAACCATCCATGAAAGCTATAGGTAATAAATTGGGAAGATTTAATGATCTAGAGCAAGGTTGGGAGCTAAAGGAGGGCATGTGTTGGGTGTGGGTTCAGGTGGAAGTAGACCTATGGGAAGCCCCAATTGGCAAACTTAACTTGATCTACAGTGAAAACTCATGGAATCAACGTGTGGATTACTAGATGCTGTCATTTTGATGTTATGGTTGTAATGAAGTAGGTCAACTACAAGCATAATGCAATAAGGTGAAGCCAATAGGTGAGCGGAAAAAAAGAAGATATGGGTCCGAAAATCAAAGGCAACGGAGGGGGCTAGGCTACAAAGTAGCTCATGGGTAATTTTGGATGTGAAAGAGGAACTCCTTTTGACAATGAGTGCTTCCCCAGAAGAAGAAAATGTGATAGTGTTATAACCCTAAATTGCACCATACATGCATACCTGACATTTGGCCCTCTTACTTGTTATTTCTTCCAAGCCATCACTGAGCATCTCTTCTTAAAAACACTATTTTTGATTATGTACATGCCCTGCATGACTACTACCCGCGTACACATGCTTTCTGCACCACTACAACTCACATACGTACACTAGCTGCACCATTACAGCCTGCGTATACCCACAAATGTTGCAAAAATTAAAAAGTTGCAAGGAATTCGTTGAGATTACAGGCTATTAGGTAGTTTCCCAACTGTCCCACCGCCTATAGCCCGTCACCCAACCAAATAACCATCCTTTTTTCATATAAAAGGAGGTGTTGGGGTATCATTCCTAATCCAAGCATAAGAAAAATGAAACTTTGCCTGTTTTACATCCCCTCCTCACCCCATAAAATTGTAGCTACCTTGTGAGATTTGCATCAAAATTTCCCATTTTAGCCCTTTTTCCTCCATCATAACCCTATGCCATTTCCTTAGAAGAAGTGTGAGGAGAAAGATATGTGGAGGTGCAGTTGGAGCTTGGTGAAGAGGACCCCAGACCAGGTTCATGGAGCAGTCGCTGACCTTTGTTGTAAGTAAACATTGTGATATCAATAAAAGGAATACTTTTTCTGTCCCGAAATATGATGTGCCAAATATTTGTGTTTGATTTATGTTTTATGCTAACATCTAACCCATGATTTATATATGATATGCATGTTTTGTAGTTTCCTATTTATCTATTTGTGAATGCAGTCCAGCCTTGGGAGAAGATTTGTAGTCAGCGGAGCTATCGAACGCGAGAGGATTGACACCAGATGCATAGTAAAAGGTAAAGTTACATGATCTTTTAACTTTGTATTTCATGTATTTCATGTGGGGTATATTCGGGGTAGTTAGGAAAGTAGGATACTTTTAAACGGTTAGATATTTCTACATGTTGAACCCTAGTGTAGTCCATAAGGGGGTTTTCCCACTATAGCATAACTAGTGACTGTACTAGGGATACCTCTAGGGTTTTAGGGGATTTTTTTGGTGTTTTGATTGGTTTTATTACCTTTTTGAGTTTTCTGTAAGTTTGCTGAGTCTTTAAGGGATTCTGGTCACCTGTTGGTGCCATACCAGTACTCCCTTCCCTGTCAGTCTACCTGTTTATTTTCTTTTTTTGAGAAGTTACAGAGGTGTATGCGGTCTGCAGTGGGTTTGCACATGTACATACGTGCCCTGCTTGTAGATAGCCCGCGTACATACGCAGGATGCTTAAGTGTCAGTAGCGTGCATGTGTCAAGAATTTTTTTTATTTAAGAAGAGGCATTCAACCTCTTCCCTGATTGAAGTCATACTTCTCAGGGGTTTCTTGATTAAGTACTGGTCTTTGTTGTTATAGTATTTAGCCTGGGTTTGACATCATTTTTCTTATCTTTTAAAGATTTCTTGTGTTTTATTTGAAAGGGTTTTAGACGAGTCTGTGAGTCTTTTCTGATCAACTTGTTTGGTGTCTTCAATGACTCCTTGCGATCCGCAGTGGGCCATAGGTCAGTTGTCATTCTTGTCTTGTTTTTCACTTTTTCCCCTTTTGCTTGCTTTAAAGAAAAATAAAAAGAATTTATTTCAAGTTTCTTGTTTGAAGCATAAAAAAAAATAGAAAAAGTTTTCATTTCTTAGTTTGGTTAAGTAGTTAGGTTAGTTATATTGCTTGTCAGGAAAAAAGAGTGCTTTTCTTAAGTTCTTTACTGATTGCTTAGAACATTAAGTGGCTCGTAGTCGAGCGAAATCTTGTTTTAGGTTTTCCTTTAAAAGATCATAGAAAAAGTTAGTTTTGAAAAGTTGGTTTAAAGAGTTAATTGCAAATATTTATTTGTCAAATAGAAGAAATTTTGCTTTCAGTTTCGTTTACTTCTCTTCTCTTTTGTCTCTCAAAACACACCACTAGTTTCATTTCCATTTCCTTGACTTAAAACACGCCACTTAAAATTAACGCTAAAATTAAAATTTACTAGACTTTATGTTTGTAGGGTCCATCAACTAGTCTAGGCTAGAGCCTTGATTTAGGTTGGAGAGGAAACTCTTCAAGGCTTAAAACAAACATTGGAGTCAGTGCTAGGGAGTGTAAAAAGTACAGTAAATGTGAAAGTTATTCGGGACCCCCCCTCTAACACAGGGGTTAAACATGAGGTCGCATGAAAAAAGGTAGCGAAGATAACCCCTCCAAAGCTGGACCAAGCATAGTGGGGAACGCATATTGAGGATCTGTCGTGGGATACTATCGCTCTCATTTTCCTACGGAGCTTCGTGGACCTCAAATCGTTCGATATCGTCAATTGTCTTCCAGACCACTTGCTTTCGATACCCTCGATAGGTTTCGGACTTGTTATCCTACTCATTGCGTTCCACCCGACTGTCGACTGTACTCACTTGGTGACTATTTGCAAGCTGACAACTTAGTTTCCTTTATTCTAGGGACTTACACAGGTGATTGCGAGGGTATACCATTGTACCTAGAGCAGACGTCGGGTCACACTTTGCAGATTATACCCGAAGGGTGCTTCCATGTTCGAGTTTCACTTGCATCGGTAAGTTACTCTAGTGTTGGTTGGTGTAACTGTTCTTCCTACTAGGTAGTGGTCTGCTTGATTTTCCTTTAGGAATTTTTAGTGTGTGCTTTGTGCTCCCTAGTTTTCCATAGTGAGTTAGTCAGTAATTGCTTTGGGTCTCTACCTTAAGGTGGTAGACCGCCCACTCTATTGGTCGTGAGGAATTTTTGGTCTTCCGCTTAGAAACGTGGAGCCGCCTCTTTATAGGCGTTGTTTTGATAACACTGGTTTGCCAGAGTCAGTGTGTGAGACTTTTACGGACTTGAAATATCCCGCAAGGGGAGAACTTGTGCATAATATCTTCATGGAAAAAGTTACTGATGATACCAACCAACGAACCCCTTCACTAGGGGATTCTTGTTCTTTTCCTTTCTTCGGAAACATTGGTGTCCCTTTGATGGCCACTTTGTACATTCCCGGGTTTTATGTGGGACTACCAGTTTGGTTGAGTACCATTCCAAATTTCCTAAATGCTCTTGACGCTTCTCAGTTAAGCACCTTATGTCATGGGCATAATTTTGATGTTCCTTCGTCAGCAAAGTCTTCTCCTCCTCCTTCTCCCACCTTTGGTGAAAGTACAACTACTAATAACCGGAAGTCTAAATGAAATAGAAAGAGGAAGAATAGGAAGAATAAATCACCAACCTCTACAAGTCATGTTGGAGATAGTTCCTCAACCTCTGCAAGTCATGCCGGGGGCAAGCACCCAACCTCTGCAAGCCATGTTGGGGGGAAAAGTCCAGTCACTACTAGTCATACTGGAAATAGGTCTGTGGCCTCTACGAGTCATGTTATTGACCCATCACCAACCTCTGCAAGTCATGTTGGAGATGTGAAACCAACTACTGCTAGTCATGCTGGGGGCATTCATTGTGTTAAGAAACCTAGACGGATAGGATGTAAGCCTAAGTTCCCTTGTAAGCTTTGCAAGGGAGATCACCTTACTCATTTATGCCCTGGCCTTCCAGAGGTACGAATATTGTGGTCCCTGTTGTATCCTTTTCGTCACCTAAATGAGAAAAAGAAGGACACTTGCAAGTCTAGTTGGGTTAGCTAGACAAGACATAAATGAGTGCAAGAGTTAGACACATCAAGCACAAGAAACAAATAAACAACTAAGCTAATAACAATTAAGGAAACTAAACTAAAGTTGATAAGGAAAGTAGAATAAAAAATAACCAATATTCATGCCACCAATGGATAGATTGTATTAGTCAGAAAACACCAAAGAGAAAGGTAGACTTATTGGTCCCCTCTTCCTCCAAGGGAGGGCTCTTGAACCCCCAATGAATGATCCCTTCTTACAAATATAAAACTAGAAAAAATGGTGAAGAAATCCAAAGCTCATTCACTCAAGAGGTGATGTGAATAGCTCAATGAAATGGTGCTTGTATATTCCAATGAGGAAAGAGGTTCCTTGTAGGAGAATATAGGAAGCATAACAATACAAATAGATTATTGGAAATACAATGCACCCATGGCCTCTTTTTATAGAAAATATTTGAGGCATTATTCAACTGGTCTTTAGTGTGAACAAGGAGCCTTTTAGGGCACCTCTAGGTCTTTGACCAGCCCCCCACTTAGATTCAGTTCGGATTTGAGGGTCAAATTGACTTGGGAGCTGAACCAGAAGTGGGTGGGAGGCCGACCAGAATCATAAATGTGTCGTTTTGAGGTGTGTGTGGATTTTTGCATCCACAGTCGCGCATCAAGTGCATGTGCACTTTCCCGACGTTTTTGACTGGCGCATGTGTGCACACTTCCCTTGTATTTTGAGCGCATGTTGATTTTATAACCAGTTGTATAGTTTTGTGCCCTTTGGAAATGCATTTTTTGGGCCATGGATGAACTAATAGGTGTTTGGATATGCTAGATTCCTGTAACCATTTGCGGATGAAATTTCAATGATAACAGATGCCCCTTGATGTGTGAGGTTAGGAGCATACATATAGCTGAAATACATCAATGTTTCTTCTACTGAGAGTACCTTTGTAAGAAAGAGTGTTGAGGGGAATTGCAAGAGCAAACCATTGGAGGGAGAGGGGAACCTGTGGGACCCAAACCTTTCACGAGGTGTGGAAAAAGAAAACTATGTACAAACAAGGTGGGCATGCCCCATGCTCGTGTCATGTAACTCAAAAATGTGTAAGCCAGTAACTGAAACTGTGTGTTGGTGTAGATGTCTGCAGCGCCCTCCAGGGCATTTTTTATAAGGGAAGAGGACAATTCTAAGGGTGAACAAACTTTGAAAAGAGTAAAGGACACCTGTAAGAAGTGTCGAGGATTTGCGGGCATTGATAACCCAAAAAATTCAGAGGTCTTCGGCGAATATAAAAACAACTGCAATAGTCGTGAAGTAAGACCCGCCGCAACATGAGAAAGTGTTGAAGTCGAATGGTATGGGGGTCAACGACAGTAGATATCAATGATGGTTCTCTCTGTGTCATCTGAGACTCCTCATTGTAAAGGTAATGAGAGTCAAGATACTGTCACCCTTCTGGAAACTATGTTGATGTCGACAGAAATGGAGACACGACTCCAAGAAGCGAAGGGCTTCATGCAATCCACTAGATAAGATCATGAATTGATGAGGAACATGGACGAAGTCAAGAAGTGGTGAGACTCAAGACTTCCCTTGGTTGGGGATATATGTAAAGGATGAGTGGCATCAACCGTGAAACTGAATCTAGCGTCAGGGGGACGACTAGACTTAGGTAAATTATGCGAGAGACGTGACAAAATGGACAAACGCAGATATCAGAGGTGTATGGACTGTGAGATACTCGTGGTTTATGGATGATGTCAACAAGGGTAGGAGGGGGAAAATGCCCCAACCAAGGGAGAAAAGGGTTGCTTTGCCGGAAAAGGAAGGTCGCTAAAGTCGACAATAGAAATCTATGTAAATGTTTGAAACAAAGGTTTTGTACAATTACCAAATGAATAAAGAATAAGTTGGGATAATTGTGCAAATACAGAAACGAGTGCCCCAGTGCAAGATGGCTTGGTCAGTGAGGGTGCAAGTTGCTTGGACAATAGGTGGAGGGTGGGGTCCCATAGGTGGGTTTCTGTATTAGGTAAATGAATGGAGGACAATCTGCAAATGGGAAAACTAATGGTGGATGAAATGAAGGGTTAATGATACTGCGAAGGCGCAGTCAAATGGGAATCGTAATGATATTACCCAGGAGTCCATTTGGGAAAGCTAGAAAAATGAGGAGAAGGATCATGTGGTTGATTCTTGGGAATGTGAAGACTATTGGGACTCCCAGCCCTAGGGGGTGAAAACAACATGAGTGTCAAAGTGCCAAAGGGGGCTACAATTGGGACAACTCATGTAGGAGAGAGTGTTACTGGTTGACAGTACTGAAATGCAGCGGAGGTGTGAGTACTGCAGAGCCGGATGGGGGGACCCTAGAGGCAAATGTTAGAGGGTGTGACTGGGAGATGAAATTGCTATTTAGAGGGAATGATTACATGCCAGTGTTGATGATATACTTGAAGGGGTTTTGTTGATGCATGATGACCAAGTACCTGCACACATAAAAAATGAATACCCGACGTGAACAATATCTGAAGATAAAGAACATATAACAGTTATTCAATAATTGTGAATATACGCATGCGTACTTGGGCAGGATGTGAGAAAAATGCGTCCTACGGGGATGAGGATGGATGGTGACCCGGGGGATGTGACTGTGTAGGGGGCTAGATCCTAATCCCATTGCTGAAGATGGATCGAAAAATGGACAATCGAAGCTCCTGTAATTGAGCATGGAAGTTTTGGCAAAAGGGACTATATATAGTTGTAGGGCTCACAATGCCACCTCATTTGTACCCACTATCTTAGTGAGTTTACGAGAGGTTTTAGAGGACATTCCAGGAGATTGAGCTAGTCGATCTAGGATTAGCGAGTGTCAGGTTAGTGGTCGTATCCTCATGTATAGAAATTAGGATTTGTATTTTGGGTAGGGTCGTACAGAAGGATTTTGTGAGGGTGGCCCCCCCAGTGCACGGGTGATCGAATGATTCTCGCATGTGGATGCGCGACTGTAATTGGGACAGCCATGCACGGGGTGCCTGAATGGGGAAAACAGGCACGCATTAGATGCACGCCTATTTGAAACATAGTTTCGCACTCGTGCACGTCTGTGTCTCTGACAGTTTCGCATTTGTGCGCAATTGTGTAGTGGACAGGCGCACATGATTGCGTGTCTGTGTGTTTGACAGGGGAGCATGTATGCACCCCTGTGTCTCTGATAGTTGTGCATAAGTGTGAAACTATGGGATGAACATGCATGCCCATGTGTGCACCTGTGGGGAAAACAACTGCGCACTTGAGGCAAAGCTAAGGGGTGTAAAAAATTGTCTTTTTTGGAGATTTTTGTGTTTTTAGGGGTTGTGATGTTTGATCAATTATTGTATATGTGGATGCAGGTGACCAGTTGACAATGCCAGTCCACTGGATGGAAAGAGACTGAGTGTGCCTCAGAGAAGCGGTGAGAGATGAGGAGTTGGGTGTACGAGGACCTTTTGCAGCCTGTGGGTTGCTAAAGTTTTTTGATTGTTCACTGGTGCGGGCACAGGAGTACCTGTTGCAGTTCCTAATATCGATGTGGAGCCTAGATCTATAGTGTTTTATTGTGTGAGCGAAGCAGCTCACATTCTCAACGACCGAGGATGTGTATTTCTTGACTGGGCTCCCTTTTCGGGGAATCCTGCTACCAACTGAGCCCGTGTTACCCGTGGATGGACAATTGGTTGACTTGGCACAAATGTATTGTTCTAAAGAGGAATTTATGTCAGGATTGGTGGTGAGGATTTTGGCGATGGATGCCCTAGTGCATCATTGCATTGCAATGATGATTGTGAGGGTTTATGGGTCTCTAGCTACCCAGTGGATTAGTGGTGGGCAACTAAAGATCATGCAGAGGGCACTGAGTGGTGAGCACTTTGCCTGGGGTGTGATGCTACACACCAAGATGATAGGGCAGCTAAACCGGCATCGGGCTACCGACTCCGTTGAGTTTTCCTTTGGGTTTATCTTGGTGGCCTGGTTTTTGGAGAGGGTTCCCATGTTGTGCCCAAGATTTTTGTTGGACAAGCCGAGTGCGCGAGAGCCGCGATTGAGGTGGTGGGCAGCGATCTTGGTTCGTCATGGTGGTTGGGAGGGTGGCCATTACTTTACAGTCGAGCTTTCATGGGTGTGGAGTCAGATGCCACAGATCATAATCCAGTACCCATTTAGTGTGGTGGATTTCCAGGAGGACCCAGAGATGGTGATACCCCCTAGAGAGGTGTTCAACCGTAGAGGTATGTTGATGTATTTGATGGTTTGATTTTTAGATAGTATAGCATATGTTTTATGTATGGATGGATGTTGATGCTATCGTTTGTTTGTTGTGTGTGCATATATGGGGCCCTGTGGACAGGAGGTAGAGTTGGTCAGAGTGTTAGCTCGTCATGGGCCCGTGATACCACCGCGGGGAGAGCCACGGGTGGAGGAGAGATGGCGGTGGGATGAGGTTGGTGCGAGGTCGGCCGATGATGAGAGAGTAGGCAGGAGATGCTGATATGATGACCCCAGTGCAGGGCCTTCACATGCTCCTCTGGCGGGGGCCAGTGGAGAGTTCGAGGATTTTCGCCGCCGATTGGAGGCGGTATTACAGGGAGTTCTTGAGGGCATGTGGACTCGGATCCAAGACAAGGGAGTCTTGGAGTAGTGTGTGGGGCTTCCGACAAAGTTGCGGACCCTGATACGCAGAGCAGTTGTAGCGGGGGAGGCTATGACTGGGAGGCTACCCCCAAGACCTAAGGGACCTCTAGCTGGTGGGGCACCTCCTCCAGAGAGAGGACCGGGTGGTGGAGCCATAGAGGCGCCATGAGTTATTTTGTATATATATATTTGTATTTATATAGTCCTGCAAGCCCATTTTGTATAGGTTGATGTGACACCTATTTTGTACCTATAGGGATGAGGTGGTTCACCTGCCTACGAGTGATGGACATGTTGTACTATTTTTTGTAAACATTGATGGCATATTGATCGATATATATATATATATATATATATATATACATTTTTGGATCTATATGATGTTCACATGTGATGATGGTTTGTGATATATTTTTTATGATGTCTAATCTATATGTTGTGACAAACTTTTGATGGTTTATGTATGTGTAATGGTATCTTGATGTGATAAATGCCAATATAACACTATGTTAGCCATATTATCTTCTATTTGATTGAATTGTCGTGGAATATGTGAAAATGTGATTGAATCAAAATGTTGAGATAAAAGTATAACTTGCAGGTATTTGCAGAAGAGGCAAGGATCGTGGAAATAGTACACATTGTTGAGCTGAAGGACCAGAAGATGGGAATATAGTAAGACGCTAAGGTGACGAATATCGTGGTGACTGGCCTCGGAAAGGAGGCCAAGCTATGTATTATGCTTGGTTGTTGGTTGCGAAGCCCAAACATATGTCGCTGGAGTGCATCAGTTCATGTGAGAGGGTATAGAGGGCTTAAGTGGCCAAAGCGAGATTCTGTGTCCATCGGCTAGCTTCATCGGCGTAACTGATGTGGTAGGCCGATGGAGGAGGCATCTGTTAATAACACAAATGGTAGATTAGATGCAAGGCATGGAGGGGAAACAGAAGATTAAAAACTCTATGAAACATGTACAAAAAAGAAAAATCCTAGTGTAGAGTGGGTACGCTCAGGCGTAAAATTTATTTTTAAGTACAAACTGTTGACGGGTTCTTTGAGAGGGTGGCCTTTGGGAGAGTCCAGGATGTATACGCCTTTAGTGAGGCAATGTTGGATGATGTAAGGTCCATGCCATAATGACTCGAATTTTCCATGGTCAAGGGTATCGTGAGCGATATCCTAAGCAAGGATGAGGTCACCTTCGTTGAATGAGCAAAGGTTGACATGGCAATCAAAGGTGGCCTTCGTTCATTTTTTGGTTGCCTCATTGTTCTGTAATGAAGATCGATGGTCTTCATCTAGCGAATCTAAGTTAAAAAAATGCTTCTCCATTGGATCGGTGTCGGGTAATAGCTCAATAGCGGTGCGTAAGGTGGGAATTTTGCACTTGATGGGGAGAGTGGCCTCGACCTCATGGACAAGATGAAATGGTGTAAATCCAGTGGCAGTTTTAAATGTCGTGCGATAAGACCATAGTGCGGAAAACAACATATGATGCCAATTGGTCTTATGTTTGTTAACTGTGCGCTGCAACATGGTTTTGAGGACCTTGTTAACCGCCTCTACATGTCCGTTGGACTGAGGGTATTATGGGGAGGTGAACTTGTGGGAGAAGCCTAATCTGGAGGAGAGTTCGACGAAAATCTCATTTTCGAAGTGTTTCCTGTGATTGGAGAATAACTGTAGTGGGACTCCAAAGTGGGAAATGACGTGATTAAAGAAAAAATGCATTGCACTGTCAGCGGTGTTGTTGAAGGTAGGCATGGATTCGACCCATTTGGTGAAGTAATCGACTGCCACGATAATGTATTTGTGTCCATTTCTCAATGGGGGGTTACATGTCATGAAGTCAATGCCCCATTTGCAAAAGGGTTCGGCAGTGATGATGGGGTGTAGAAGAGCAGGTGGAGCGCATGCTTTGTTGGCGTAAAGCTAGCATTTGTCACATCGTTTCACTGCATGGATGAAGTCATGAAACAATGTGGGCCAGAAGTAGCTTGCTCGAATGATTTTCTGGGTGGTGGACATCCCTGAGAGGTGGCCACCACAAGCACCACTGCGGCAATCATCCTGAACTTTGTCATCTTTGTTGATGGTCAAATAACGACAGAGTATGGTGTCGACCCCTTGTCGATATAAGATGTCACCGATAAGGAGGTAGTGAGGGGCCTGGTGGAAAATACATTGACGATCATCCCAAGAGAGGTGATTTCCAAACTTCTGTGTTCGGAGGTAGACGAGGAGATCGTTGTACCAGGGATCATTCGAGGGGATGTAAAAGAGGTGTTCATCGGGGGAGTCTGTGTTGACGGGTCAACTGGTAGTATCAGAGGGAAATGTCGTAATGAGTTCAGAGAGGATGAGGGCTTTCTTTCTCTTAGGTGTTGAAAATTCGAGGTCGTACTCCTGAAGGATGAAGATCCGTCGAGAAAATTTACCGTTAATTTGTCAGTGACTGAGCAAGTATTGCATGGGGTTGGAATCTGCTACGACTTTGGTAGTGCGAAGAAGAATGTAGTGGTAGAGCTTATGGACTCCGAGGACAGCTGCAAGGGCAGGTTTCTCTTCGTGATTGTACTTCAAGGGTGGCCTTGAAATATTTTTACTAATATATTAAATTACATGCTCACGATAATCATCCCCTAGTTGGACAAGAACTCCTGCTATTGAGATGGTTGAGGCCGATAAGTAGAGGATATAGTCACGGTCATAGTCGGGTGGACTAATCAAAGGGGCATTGGAAAGTGACACTTTTAGACCATCAAAATAGGTTTGGGCATGTTCATCCCATCAGAATGGGATATCGTGGTGTAAGAGGCAAAGGAAATTGTGTGCACAAGTGGCGTAATTGAGGAAAAAGCGGCGTAAAAAGTTAGCTTTGCCTTGTAATCTTTGCAGCTAGAGTAAATTCTTGGGGGGGGGATTTATGTGTTGGCTTGGACCTTGAGGGGGTCCACGGTGATGCCGCGTTGGGAAAGGATAAACCCAAGGAGGCATCCAACAGTGACGCATAATACACACTTGAGGGGGTTCAAGCGGATATTGTACTGACGACATCTTTGGAAGATGAGCGGTAAATCATCGAGATGTTGAGTGCGTTTCTTGGATCGATTTGTGAGGTTGTCCAAGTATGCGAGGATGATATGAGCCAGATCATGAAAAATGTACATCATGGCCCATTGGAAAGTTGCACCGACGTTCTTGAGGCCAAAAGGCATGACACAATATGAAAAATTACCCCAGGGGGTAGTGAATGAGGTTTTGTATTGATCGATTGGGTGAATATGAATTTGGTTGTAGCCAGAGAAATCATCCATGAAGGACAAAGCCTCATGGTCGGCACAATCATGGATAATTTGGTCGATAAAGGGCGTTGGAAAATTGTCTTTGGGACAGGTTTGATTGAGGTCATGAAAATTAGTACAGACACGAATAGTGCCTTGTTTTTTGTTAACAGGGATGGGATTGGAGACCCATGACATATATGCGATGGGGTATATGAACCCTGCAACGCGTAATTTGTCAATTTTGGCTTTGATGGTCATCGCTTTGGATGGGTGTAGTGGACGTTTCTTTTGACGTACAGGTGTGATATCAGGCCATGTGTCTATACGATGTTCGACAATAGAGGGATCAAGGTTGGGAATCTCTGTGTATCACCAGGCAAAAATTTCCTGGTATTCTTGGAAGAGGGCTTTGTAAGCTATAAGTTCTTCAGGAGAGAATGCAGCGCTAATGGTGATTTCCTCTATGATTCTAGGTTTGATGGAAATATCCATTTTGATGGTGGGGGAAATGTTGGCCATGTTGCCTTCTTCAAAAGCGTCGGGAGCGGGAATAGGGTTATTGAACCAGTCTATATGCCCTAATGGGATAAAATATTTGGTTTCGATTGCGTATATGGAGTTTTGGTTAGGAGGCGTGAAGGCTTCCTACGAGAGGAAGAGTGTTATGTGATGGAGCAGATTCCATGGGCAATCAGGGGTAGTTAGTTCCTCAAGTATGTCTTCATTGCAGTGGAACTGCCGAGAATATAGGGGATCTAGGGGAGTAACATTGGTGACTGTCATTGTGTGGTTTTATTCTGGTAGTCAAGAGGTAGAGGGGTTGATGCAAGGGGGTTGCAAGGGTTCGCTCGACATAAACCAAATATTGAGATACTGTGGGTTGAAAATGGTAGTCGGGCATAAAATTTCTGTGGGGAAATGAACTGGAGAATTGGGGGGATTTGGGGGAAAATCCTCATATAGGCTATCCATGAACCATGGAGGAGTGGGGAGTGCCTCATGCTCAAGAGAGATGATATGAACAACATCAGGGGATGGAGTAGGGGTAATCACTGGTACCTTTGGCAGTGGGGGGGTTGTAGGATTTTGAATAAGGGCCATTTGGCAACGCCTGTATTCAATGATCATAGGACATTGGTATGTGAAATGATCAAGTGATTCACAAAAAGGGCTAGGGCATCTCATAGATTCATTGAATGAGGTCGTGACATAGTGTATGTCAGTGACATGGGTTTTTGATGACGTGGAAGGAGGGGGTTCTTGCTGAAAGCTCTTGCGTACTGCCATTAGTGTTTGGTGGAATTGAGGTAGTGCAGGGAAATGGTGGGTGTAATGGCCATATTCTGAACAGATGGCACATGCGAATTTTGTTCGCAGCCCTTTTCTACTTGTAGTAGGGGATGTAGTGGTAGTACTAGGTGAACTGGATGAAGCAATGAGCGGTGTCATTTCTTGAGGGAGTTGAATTAAATTGTGTAGCTTGGGGAGAGATGAACATTTATTGGTGGGGTGTCCGTCTTTCTCGCATAGTGCATGGGGAGGTTGACATCGTGGGGGAAGTGGAGTGGTGGGATCTTTATTCTTCCGTCTTCCCCCAGTTGTAGCGGTGGTGCTAGTAAGTGGGGGTGAGGCTGGTGCGGTTGGATTAAGTATTGGAATCTACATGGGGATTCCTTTTGTTTGGGGAGGGAGGGATGGTTGAGGGACTATTGCAAGTGGATGTAGATACCAGACTGGAATCGCCAACACGTTACACCATATTGGGAAGGGTAAGCGTTGTGGCTACCTGGAAAGCTTGTACGCTCGATGGGGGGTAAAAGAAGGGGATTTGAGTAATGGCTTGGGGGACTGTCTCCCAAACCGGGATGTGGGTCTGGGGTAGGGTGAAATTGGGAACGGATGGAGCTGGAGAGTTCTCAAGGGATTCCTGAGGGAGGAGATCTGTGACTAGTGGGACGTCAGATAGTAAAGACGCCTCTGTTGGAGGAAGGGTATCTCCAGTTTCAGTTCCATTGGATGAGATGACATAGACCTGTGTTGAGGGATGTATGAGCAACGGTGCTCCATGGTATGTCCCTATCAAGGATGGGTCTTTGAAAATTCTGGGGGCCATCTCTATGAGTGGGTTGGCATTGATATTAGTGTGTACAAAAGGTAGGATATCATCGATGTTGGAGGAAGGGTTAGGCTCGTAATGTGAAACTTGATCGACCGTGATGATCTTCTCGTTATGGGGGAACATCATAGTTTGAAACACAGAGGAGGTGACTACCTTCATAGCTTACATGTAGCTACGAGGACATTTTGAAAGAGACCTTTAGGAGAGGATGGTCATCCATCATAACCTATTAAAGTGATGGCGGATGGTATGAGCTCGGGGGAGCCAAGTTTTCGCCATACAGTTTTGGACATGATGCATGTGGATGCACCTTCATCAATGATGCAGCGATGAACTGTGATGTTCTAGATTTTAACCGGTATTTGGAATGCGACCAAAGTGGGGAAACGAGGTTCCCCACTATCGAGATCGAATGTGATGAGTCTAGTATCAACAGGGTCGAATGCCCCCGAGGCGGAAATAAATGACTTCCGTTGAGTGGGATAGGTTTGAAGGACTTCTAAGACTGACATGGAAGTAGGATATTGTGCCAAGTCATCGACCAGACTATAATTGTGTGTTGCCCTAGCTTGAGGATTGTTGACATTCCACCACAATGGGATGCGAGGAATACGAAGGGGTGTTTCAGTATTAGGGCGTGGAATCATCAAAGGTGGTCCAATTGTAACTGGACCTGCTTCTGAGGTAGTGGGAGAAGATTCAGAGGGTGCGTTGTATTGACTACTACATGTTTGTACAAGGATGTTTTCCTTTCTAGTGAGGAGGATAGTGAAATCTACAGGAGTGCCAAGGTTTGGATATTGTCCCATCTCTGGTGGGGCAGGGTGCATCTCCTGTTGGGTATTCATCACCCCTTGGTGTGGAATGGGGATTTGCAACACGGTTGGGGGTGGTTGTTGCACATATTTTTGTGGGGCTTGTTGAAGGGTAGGCGATCCTGGGGGACATGGTCCGTTCATGGATTCTTTCATCCATTTAAAGTCAATGATTTGAGGGAAATGGTGAGCATAATGGCCATACTCACCACAAAGAGCGCAAGGGAAGTTTGTCCGGATATTGTTGTTATTCTTCACTTGGCATTTGTTGTTATTTCCCCCTTGAGGGTTCTGGTTCCCTTCATTCTGGTTCCCCCCAGCCTGTTGGTTCTGTTGGGGGTGATTCCCCCCTGGTCCTAGATTATTATTGTTGCGGTTCTTTGCTTTATTTTTGGCATTATTTGACTAATGGGTCAGATTTTCCATATTTAGTTGTTCGAAGCTTTGAAATTGTTGAATGGGAGAGGGTTGAACAAACTTAACTCCAACATGTGGTTGTCCTTGTGGTGGAACTATGGATTGTGGATGGCTGGGAAAAGGAAAGTATGGATTATTTTGTGGCAATGATCCGTAGGGTACATAGGAAGGCATAGCGCTTTCACTAGTACTTAGGGTGTAAGTTGAGGTAGAGGGGTTACCAGAACTTGGTTGAACAGTCAGGCGCATTGTGGGTGTCGGCGGGGGTCTACTTATGGGTGGAGGAAGGGCAATAGGGTATGGTTGTTGATAAAGGGGTGGAGGATAATAAGGGGGTCCTCCATATATCGACAGATATTGAGGTGTACCATACATAGGTGTTTGTTGGGGTTGTGGATTGTGGTGTGTTATGGTACCAATCAATCCATCCGCTGAGTGAGACATCCCAGGTTTGTCCTGGCCGAATGGTACAGGTCTCGGGGCGTCAGGTAGTATCATGT
>ML788149.1:80626-93166 GCA_009831015.1 Picea engelmannii | reverse complement strand
GAGATCCTACCTAGACTAAAAAATTTCTTTTGGCACCTCCTGTGGAGGAAAACTTAGTGAGTTTTTAGAAAAAAATTAGATGTGGTTGTTTGAGAGATTGGGGGTGTGAACCAATCTTATTCAAATTAAGTGGGAGTGGATAGTTTCATCAAGAAAAGGTTGGGGTGTTTCATAATCCCTTTGGAGGAAACTTACTTCAACCTCCTTGATTCGAGATGAAACTATGTGAGTGAGTAGTGACTTTGTATGTGATCAAGTGATAAAGTGTGCCAATTTTTTAATAAATTAGGTGTCACCTTGTAGCATGTGGACTTCGTGTGGTCCTTACAAGTCTTGATTACCTATTTTACAATGTGCCATTGGTACAACCTTGCGGAATTTTAAAGTCCCTAGAGAACTAGCATGTGCACATATGGGTCCTTACCAATCCTTTAATTCCCTAGTGTGATTTAATCTAGGAAAGCTTCAAAAGACTATCCTAGATTGTGGACATGTGGGCATGTATGGGCCCATTACAATAACCTTTAAACTCCCCTAGTGATGTAAACTAAGAAAGTAGCTTCGAAACTATCATATCTTTGTATCATATGGGCATGTATGGGCCCTTACAAATTTTAAGATGTGTTTGAAAAAGAAACTAAGAGGAGTCTTGAGGGGGCTGTTGTCCTCTCCTAAAGATTTTGTCTTTAAGGGAGATGAAATATTCCCTCAATCATTTTTATGATTCTCAAGATCGCTAAATGGCGCGAGAGAAGAGCATACTCAATGATTGGCGTTCAATTTCTGGTCCCAATGCAAGTGTTTATATATGTGATATAGAATGATTCCAGCTTAACTTTAATCAAAGCAAGCCATCCATGTGGAAAAATGAAAGAAAAAAGAGGATAAATATGGATTTTAACCCCCTAAGTGCCTATGTTTTGACTAACCCTTCATGTGGAGAGGGAATCTAAGTGTGGTGCATATTACAATTTGCATAGAATCAATCTTAAGAAGGCTATGGGCCTTCAACATATCACAAAAACCCTTACAATGTTTGAATTATGGACAGATGCGCAGGTCACAGAGTAGACAGAGGTGCATGTGGCGCCAATGCGCAAATAAAAAATGCCCTGTTGGCGCAGGTGCGCAGAAGGTGTCGAGGAACCAAGTTATCTTGGTGCACGTGCTTGGGAGGCACTCCTGTGGGATAAAAAACCTGTGCACTTTCTGATACACGGCTGGGAAGAAAATTTCAGATGAAATTCTCTTATATCAGCTCCGAATTTAGGTTTTTGCAGGCTGGCTTGGGCCGGTTATGATCCCTGCAAGTTAAATAAACCAAAAAAAAGTGCTCAAACAACCTAAATGGGGAGGAAATTGATACCTATCCCTAGTGGAGTCATCAATATTTTGTATCCTTTTCGTCACCTAAATGAGCAAAATAAGGACACTTGCAAGTCCAGTTGGGTTAGCTAGACAAAAAAGCAATGAGTGCAAGAGTTAGACACATCAAGCACAATAAACAAATAAACAACTAAGCTAATAACAATTAAGGAAACTAAAATAAAGTGCAGAAGGAAAGTAGAATAAAAAATAACCAGTATTCATGCCACCAATGGATAGATTGTATTAGTCAGAAAACACCAAAGAGAAAGTGAGACTTATGGATCCCCTCTTCCTCCAAGGGAGATCTCTTGAACCCTTAATGAATGAGATATTCTTACAAATATCAAACTAGAAAGAAATGGTGAAGAAATCCAAAGCTCATTCACTCAAGAGGTGATGTGAATAGCTCAATGAAATGGTGCTTGTATACTCCAATGAGGAAAGAGGTTCCTTGTAGGAGACTATAGGCAGCATAACAATACGAATAGATTCTTGGAAATATAGTGCACCCATGGCCTCCTTTTATAGAAAATATTTGAGGCATTATTCAACTGGTCTTTAGTGTGAACAAGGAGCCTTTTAGGGCACCTCTAGGTCTTTGAACAACCCCCCACTCAGATTCAGTTCAAATTTGAGGGTCAAATCGACTTGGGAGCTGAACCAGAAGTGGGTGGGAGGCTGAATAGAATCCTAATGCGTCATTCTTAGGTGTGCATGGCTTTTTGCGTCCATAGTCGTGCATCAGGCGTATGTGCACTTTTCCGGCGTTTTCAACTGGTGCATGTGCGCGTGCTTCCCTTGTATTCTGAGTGCATACTGATTTTATAACCAGTTGTATAGTTTTGTGCCCTTTCGAAATGAATTTTTTGGGCCATGGATGAACTAATAGGCATTTGGAGAAGTTGGATTCTTGTAACCATTTGTGGACGAAATTTCAGTGATAACAGTCCCTTTCTGCAAGCTCTTCTGATTATGAGTCTTCTAAGGTTTCCTCACAGTCTATTCAGTGTTTGGTTGATGAAGTGGTCATGTCGGTGTAGTCTTCGATTGATCCCACTCCTCTTTTTGGGGGTGAGGTACCTTTAGACCATGTATTCTCGTAGCCTATTCAACCATTGGTTGAGAAAGTGGTCATGCTAATGCAATCTTCAGCTGATCCCTTTCTTCTCTTGGGGAGTGATGTGTCTACCGACTATGTTTTTAGCATTTCCAGTTCAGTACTTTCAGAACAAGGGGGCATTCCTCTCACTTCGAGCACACCCCCTCCAAGCCCTATGATGGTTTCCTTTGATTGGAATGATCTTGTTGAGCCTTGTCTTCCTTCTTCTACACCTTTTCAAATAAGGGTTGAAGTTAATTCATCAAACATTTATTGATGTATTGTGGATGAAGGAGTCTCTACAAGTATTTTATCCTCCTCGGTTTGGAAAGTCTTGGGACCTCCCGAGCTTGTGATTGCTTCGCATGAGTTGTTGGCTTTTAACAGATGTCCTAGTGAATGTTTGGGGGTTCTTCCTCAGTTACCTATCTTGTTAGTTCGGAATATTTTCCTTGTCGATGTTATAGTGGTGAAAGGCCTGTTAGATTTTAATATGATTCTTGGGTGTGATTATGTATATCCTATGAACGTTGTGGTGTCTACGCTCTTTCGGGTGATGCATTTCCCTCACAATGGAAGCATTGTCACTATCAACCAACCGGCATATGATAATCACCACCCTAATTTGACGTTAGTTCAGGCTGCCCCTTTATATGTTCCTAGTGTTCGTGTAGACTCTACCCCTCCACGGGTTAATTATGTGGCATCTTATCCTAGGTGTTCAATTGCTTCTATCCAGGAACCTGTGCAATCATGTTTTCCTTCTTGAGATTTGGTCTCATCAATTGATCCATTGGTTTATCCAATTGGGTCATGGGAGTCCTTTCTTCCCCCTCTAGGTCCAAGTGATATTGAGTCTCCTCTTGAGTCTGATCTTATTGTTTGTAGATCCTCAAGCCCTTGTGCTTGTGATTCTTCATTGATAGACTCTGCCAGTCCTGGCCAGAGCCTCCATCTTCATATGGAATATGATCAGTTTACTTCACCCTTTAGGACTGTTGACCTTCATTTGCGTGATTTCTTGAAATTTGAATGGCCTTCAGATGAGGTTATCCTTGAAGCCATGACTACGGTTTCTATACCGTGGGAGGACTTACACTGTGGTTTGTGTTTTCTTCCCTTTTGGGAGACTTTCCAAGTTGACTATCGAAGAGACTCTTGGTCTGAGACTAGCAGTGGGATCTACTTGAACCAGTTTCATACATGAGTCATAGCCCTCTAGAGTCTTCTTTAAGCCCTTTTTCAGACTCTCTAAACATGAAAATATTGTTGAGCGGTCTTGTTGTCCTTCATGCTCGCCAAAGTCAAATTTGAAGGCACGTCTGTCCGTCGGTATTTTACCCCTTTTTTGTTCTGGATGGTCAATTTTACGAATAAAGGTATACTCTAGGAACTTCATTTCTCTAGAAGAGTATTCTCAGGTATAATTTTAACCCTTTTTCGGGCCCGAGGGACTAAATTTATGAAAAAGGAACCCCCACAGAGTCCATAGTTAAGCTCTTTTCAGATTCCCTAAAATTGAAAATATCATCGAGTGAACTTGTTCCTTCACACTCGTTAAACTGGTCCAGAAGAAAATCCCCTACAGAGTCCATAGTTAAGCTCTTTTCAGACTCCTTAAAATTGAAAAGATCATTGAGTGACCTTGTTCTTTCACACTCGTTAATTGGTTCAGAAAAAAATCTACTGGCATAAGTTTACACCTTTTTCCGACCTGTAGATTAAGGAGGAAAAAGGTACACCTTGGGAGATTTGTCTCACCGGGAGAGTTCTCCTAAGTATATTTTATACTTTTTCGGGCTAAGGAGACTAAAACTAGAAAAAGGTTGTGAGTCCATAGTTAAGCTCTTTTCAGACTCCTTAAATTTGAAAATATTGTCGAGTGATCTTGTATGTGTCACACTCGTTAAAATGGTTTTGAATAGACGTCTTTTCAGTGCTAGTTTACCCCTTTTTCGAGCCAAATAGACTATTTTCGAAAAAGGTACCCCAACAGAGTCTTCTTTTATGCTTTTTTAGACTCTCTAAAAATGAAAAACCACCTAGCTTACCTTCTCTGGGCTCGTGAAAAATACATTGAAGGGGGTTTCATCGTGTCCTGCTAATCACATTTGTATCTCTGTGCTTTTGGCCTAATGTCAGCTCCATGCTTCTCTCAACAGAACCTTTGAAGCATGCCTTATAGGAAAGCCTTGTATAACTGTGCCTCTGCATCTTGACACCTTGACCCATGGAGGAATTTTCCCGAGTGTCATTTTCCTGCACATGTCTCGTTGCTCTGAGCATTAGTGTGTTCCTTGGGCTTGGAACTAGTATGCTTGCGACATTCGTTCCTCCTTTGTAACGTAGCATTCTTTTATTGTTTTTCAAGATCTTTAAAAATATTGAAAAGGACAAAAAAAACAAATATACCCCAAAAAGAGGACGGGAAATATATTTTATTTTATGGAAGCACAATCAGTTGCCCTTGGAAAAAGCACATCCTTACGTTTGTTTTTCAAGCTTTGGGATTTAATATGACCTTAGGAATTTGTTCTCGCTACATAGAATTGTTTCCTCCTCCGTTTAGCTATCCTTCCAAACACATGGAGAGTTTGCATTGCCTCCTGCATCGTGAACTTATGTCAATGTCATGCTGCCTGAGTCTGATCATCTGTTATGCTATTTTCCAAGGGAATTTTTACCCAACCTGAGTCGGCCTTTCTACAGTTTGTCTCTTGACCTCATGCCCGACCATCCCAAAATTCCAATCAAGTCCTTGTTAGAAATCAATGAATTTCTCTGCTTGATCACCGAGATCCTCTTGTCTATTCACTTGACAATCTTTTCAATTTTAAGGAATCTGAAAAGAGCTTAACTATGGACTCACATCCTTTTTCTAGTTTTAGTCTCCTTAGCCTGAAAAAGTATAAAATATACTTAGGATAAATCTCCCAGTGAGACGAATCTCCCGAAGTGTACCTTTTTCCTCCTTAGTCTACAGGCTAGAAAAAGGGGTAAACTTATGCCAGTAGATGTTTTTCTGAACCAATTAACGAGTGTGAAAGAACAAGGTCACTCGATGATCTTTTCAATTTTAAGGAGACTGAAAAGAGCTTAACTATGGACTCCGTAGGGGATGTTCTTCTGGACCATTTTAACGAGTGTGAAGGAACAAGGTCACTCGATGATATTTTCAATTTTAGGGAGTCTGAAAAGAGATTAACTATGGACTTCGTGGGGGTTCCTTTTTCGTAAATTTAGTCCCTCAGGCATAAAAAAGGGTTAAACTTGTACCTAAGAATACTCTTCTAGCGAACCAAAGTTCATAGAGTATACCTTTGTTAGTAAAATTGACATCAGGACCAAAAAAGGGGTAAACTACCATCGGACAGACGTGCCTTCAAATTTGAGTTTGGCGAGCGTGAAGGACAACAAGATCCCTTGGCAATATTTTCATGTTTAGAGAATCTAAAAAGGGCTTAAAGAAGACTCCAGGGGGATACGACTCATGTATGAAACTGGTTCAGGTAGAGCCCACTGCTAGGCTCAGACCAAGAGTCTCTTCGATAGTCAACTTGGAAAGTCTCTCAAAAGGGAAGAAAGCACAAACCACAATGTAAGTCCCCCCACAATATAGAAATCGTAGTCATGGCCATTCAAAATCTAAAGGCCATTCAAAATCTGATAAATCACGTAAACGAGGGTCGACAGTCCCAAAGGGTGAAGTAAACTGACCATATTCCATATGACAATGGAGGCTCTGGCCAAGATTGGTAGAGTCTATCAGCGAAGAATCACAAGAACGAGGGCTTGAGGATCTACAAACAACGAGATCAGACTCGGGAGGAGACTCAATATCACTTGGACCTAGAGGGGAAAGCAAGGGCTCCCATTCCCCCATTGGATAAACCAATAGATCAATTGTTGAGACCAAGTCTCGAGAAGGAAAACATGAGTGCACAGGTTCCTGATCAGAAGCAACTGAACACCGAGGATAAGACACCACATAATTAACCCATGGTGGGGTAGAGTCTACACGAACACTGGGAACATATAAAGGGGTAGCCTAAACTAACATCGAATTAGGATGGTGATTATTAGATGCCAGTTGATCGATAGTGACAATGCTTCCATTGTGAGGGAAATGCATCACCTGGAAGAGCGTAGACACCACAACATTCATAGCATATACATAATCACACATGAGAAGCATATTAAAATCTAACGAGCCTTGCACCACTATAACATCGACAAGGAAAATCTTCCCACCTAACAAGATAGGTAACTAAGGAAGAACCCCCAAACATTCACTAGGACGTCTGTCAAAAGCCAACAACTCATGTGAAGCAGTCGCAAGCTCAGGCGATCCCAAGACTTTCCAAACCGAGGAGGATAAAATACTTGCAGAGGCTCCTTCATCCACAATACATTGAAATATACCCCACATTCATACATGAAATACAAAGTGAAAAGATCAGGTAACTTTACCTTTTACTCTGCATCCAGTGTCGATCCTCTCGCGTTCAATAGCTCTACTAACTACAAGCCTCCTCCCAAGGTTGGCTTGCATTCATAAACAGATAAACAGGAAACTACAAAACATGCATCTCATATATAAATCATGGGTTAGATGTTAGCATAAAACATAAATCAAACACACATATTTGACAGATCATATTTCAGGATAGAAAAAATATTCCTTTTATTGATATCACAATGTTTACTTACAACGAAGGTCGGCGACTACTCCACGAACATGGTTCGGGCTCCTCTTCATCAAGATCCAACTGCATCTCCATGTATCTTTCTCCTCTCACACTTCTTCTAAGGAAATGGCATAGGCTTATGATGGAGGAAAAAGGGCTAAAATGGGCAATTCTGATGCAAATCTCACAAGGTAGCTACAATTTTATGGGGTGAGGAGGGGATGTGAAACGGGCAGAGTTTCATTGTTCTTATGCTTGGCTTAGGAATGAGACCCAAACACCTCCTTTTATATGACAAAGGAATTGTTATTCGGTTGGGTGACGGGCTATAGGTGGTGGGACAGTTGGGAAACTATCCAATAGCTCGTAATCTCAATGAATTCCTTGCAAATTTTTAAATTTTGCAACATTTGTGGGTATACGCGGGTTGTAATGGCGCAGCTAGCGTACGCACATGAGATGTAGTGGTGTAGCAAGCGTGTGTATGTGGGAAGCAGTGGTGCGAGGCGTGTACATCTTCAAAAATAGTGTTTTTAAGAAGAGTTGCTCAGTGATGGCTTGGAAAAAATAGCAAGAGGGCCAAATGTCAGGTATGCATGTATGGTGCAATTTAGGGTTATAATAGATAGTGTTGGATGCTTCAAAGTATCATCCTGGGAAGCTTACGCTATGCCTCGAATTCCCCTCCTCTTCTTTTCCCGCATCATCACAATTAGTGTTTTTAAATGAAATTTTCTCTCCACTCTCTCCTATCCTCTCCTGGGTAGCCTCTCCCTGGAGGTATATCCCACCTATTTCGGAATCCCAACCCTAGAACAAGGTTGCAAGTTTGAAGGTCGCTCCATAGAATTCTGATGTAGCTGACAAAAAGGTGTCCAACCACATCTCTATGTCTGATGGAGGTGAATTTAATTCTCCTAAATTATACACCCTAAGGTCACGGGCTAGGAAAAAAGAGTATTTGTCTGTGCAAGCGGGCTTAGATCCTGACCTATCCCCTCCAAATCCCATTGGAAGGAAATCCTTCATCTCAAAGGCACAACAAAAAGTGGTTCAAGACATTAAAAAATGAAAGAAATATACTATTGTAAGATCCCTTCAAGCAAGGAAATGCCTCAAAGGGTTTCCACCATGATCATTCTCTCCTTCAATGCTAGAGGGGTAGGTACCCCCCGTAAAACACTAGCCCTTAAAAGGTTGATTTGGAGCCTCAATCTTGTTATTATTTTAATCTAGGAGACTATGGTGGAAGGTGGTCGTGCAAAAATTGTTTTTGAATATTGGCTTAAACATTGGTCTATTTGTTCTTTGGATGTAAAAGGACAATCTAGAGGTTCACTTACTAGTTGGATCCCAACCTTTAGATCGCTCTCTGAGTCATCCCATAACTCAATTATTTTGGTTCAGTTGGAAGCCCTAAATCTTGGGATCAAACTCTTAGTGTTGAATATTTACGGGCCTTACATCGATTGAATCCCCTTTTGGGAGGGTCTCTCTAAATATAAGGTGTTGGAAGACCCCTACACTATAGTGGGAGGTGATTTAAACCTCACCCTATCCCCAAGGGAGGTATGGGAGGGAAATGCCATATCAGACTATCAAAGTCACTTATTTCATCTTTCTTTGAAAAACATAGTTTGGTGGACGTGGAACCAGTGAAGTCGGTTCCTACTTGGAAAAAATTTCGAGTTGGCGATGCAACCATCTAAAAAAATCTAGACCATTTTCTGGTGTTGGAAGATTTAATAGAAGGTCCATTTAATATTAAGTCATGGGTCACCTCTGGTGACATTTCTGATAAACTTCATGTCATATTCCAAATGGTCGTAGGGGGAGAGAAGCTTCCTGCCCCTTTCAAATTAAATTATAATTGGCTTCTTGAGGAGGACTATAGAAACTTGGTCTCAGAGACATGGGTTCATCTGATGCCTAACACTCCTTCCTCCTTCATGAGATAGATGGTTGATAACCTTGTGTGCATCAAGACAATTTTGAAACACTGGTTTCATTCCTATAAGGAAAAAACTTAGTCAGACTCAAAGGAGGAAGAATCAGAGATAGATAAGCTACACTCAGTCTTAGTTGTGGGCTCTCTCTCTATACCAAATATTCTAAAATTCCGATCTTTGGAAGGTATTATACACTCTATTTTAGAGAATAAAGAAGTCACTTGGCATTTAAAGAGTCGTGCCATCTAGTTTAAATAAGGGGACAACAAATCAAAATTATTCCACAATTATGCAAATCAGTGGAAAAACTTAAACACGATATGGGATATGAAAACGAAGGACGGAGAGTGGGTTCATTCATTCAAATACATGGCGGATGAAGGTGTTCGACATTTCCAAAATCTGATCATGGAAAATAGGGGTAACATGATATAGGAAATTCTAAATGTTCTTGCTAAAATTCCATCAGTGTTCACAGAGGAGATGAACCTGGCTTTGGAAGAAATAGTTTCTGAACAAAGTTTTAACTGCATTATATTCGATGCAAAAAGGTAAGATCCTAGGCCCTGAATTGTTAAAGGAAGAGTTGTTAATGGTTGTAAGAGGGTCACATAAATCAAGGAAGATTCTTGGAGCTTTGAACTCCACTTTCCTCACCTCATTCCCAAAAAACAAGATGCCAAAACTTCCAATGACTATCGTCCCACATGATGTTGTAACATGTTCTATAAAATAGTGGCTAAGGTACTTGCATTAAGGCTGAAACCTATTTTGAGAGAAGAGATAACCAAAGAAAAATTTAGATTCTTTTTTCAAAGACAAATCGATGATGTTATTTCAATAGCACAAGATTTTATGCACTCGATGAAACTGACAAATAAACTTGAGACGATCCTAAAGTTAGGCCTCTCAAAACCCTACGAATGTATACATTCGACTTTCTTAAGGTTAGTCCTGATAACAATGGGAATGCACATATCCTCTATAAATTGGATTATGGGACGCATAGAATCCATCTTGTTCACCGTTCTGATTAATGTCTCCCCTTCTAGTTTTTTCCAATCCTCTAGGGGACTCAGGCAAGGGTGTTCTTTGTCTCCCTTCCTATTTCTCATTATAGTAGATGCCCTAAGTAGCTTATTTCGTGAAGTCATATCCAAAGGTGATTTAATAGGAGTCAATATCATTGATCAAGTGTCGATAACTCACCTGCTCTTCGCGGATGACGTGCTTTGTCTATCCCAATGTGCGAGGTGATATTTTTTTGCGTTAAAAATTGTATTGGACATGTTCTGTAAAGAATCAGGCATGAAAATCAATCATGAGAAGTCAAGTATTTTATCATGCAACTTGTCAGCCTCCTCTCTTCACAGGTTAGCAAGGTTTCTCCCCTTCTCATGCAAGGAGTTGGACTCAAGTTTCAAATACCTAGGTTTCTTAAAGCCAAATGGGTATAGATACGCAAGCTAACTATGGATTTATAAAAAAGTGGAAGCCCGAATATTTCTTTTGGTTAATAGGTTGATCTCAAGAGGGGGGTGCCTAACTCTGATCAAATTAGTTCTTGAAAGCATTCTTATGTATTGGACATCCATTGCCATAGTGCCAAAAATAATCCTTTCCAAAATTAAGAAGATGTGCTTTCAATTCTTATGGGCGAGTTCGAGACCCTCAGGAGGTATCCCTCTTGTAAATTGGTGTCATGTAGCCTTCCCTAAAAATTTTGGTGGGTGGGGGTTAAAAAATATTTATTTGTTCTCACTCTCTTTAGAAACAATAAGTTTACGGAGGCTCACACACAACTCCTCATTATGGGGAAAGTTTTTAAAATCCAAATATCTTTAGGGTAGGTCTATAGAATATTGGTATAGGCATCCCGATAAGTCCTCAAACAGATCCATTGTATGGAAATCCCTGGTAGTCTCTTTCCCACTGGTGGGATCATGGACTACATGGAAAATTGGAAATGGTAAAATAGTTAAGATCAACTAGGATCCTTGGATGGGAGACAACGAGGACTTCAATATCTTAGGAGATTTAATATGATCTCTCCATGTAGTGAGAATATTCACTCTTGAGGATGTAAAATCTCAGTCCCCCAAGCCAAAGGAAGAAAAGGATGGAAGACCAAGCAAGAGATTGGACTGGTTGAACCCCTAGAAGGGGAATGAAACTCTTATGTGGGTAATTTGGTTCAATCCTATATCATCTTGAAGGAGGATGAGGACGAATTCCTCTGCTGGTTTAAAAATCCAAATAATGGGAAATACAATGCAAAACTAGGCTATACAATTATCACGAAAGTCAGTTTCTCTGGTGATAAACTTTGGTGGTGGCATTTACTATGGAAACTTCATGCTCCACTCAAAATCAAAATATCCATGTGGATTTCCCTTACAAATAAACTATTAACTTGGGAGAAAGGTTGGAAACGAGGTTGGATCGGCCCCAGTCTATGCCCTTTGTGTAAATTTAATTAAGAATAATGCTCTCATCTTTGTATTACTTTTCCTTACATAGTGTAGGTGTTCAATATTGTCTCATCGGAATCCAACCATAAGGATTCTTGAGAGGGAAAGGACCTGGATACTTGTTTGAGGATTTGACTGGAGGAAAACTCGATAAATAGGTGGAAGGTTTGCCATGTATTATGGTAAACATTATTTGGTGGGTGCACAACAACAACATCTTCAGATACATGGGCATCCCCTTAGAGGTTGCGACAAATCATATCATCTCTATTTCAAAATAATTCAAGGTGTCCTTGAAGAGAAAATTCCCTCGGGTCCCGACTATGCTTGCTTTGGATCTAGATACACCTTGGGGTTTCCTCGATGAGGTAAGTCGAGGCCATCCTCTTTAGTGCAGGGTCAGGGTTGTATTATACATTAACCAGAGCCACTGTATGTATATCAAATATGCCCTGGGTAGAAGTTCTAATAACAAAGAAAAATAGATTTCCTTATGAACCTTGCTGGCAATCACTCAAGATAAAGGAGCAAAGAAATTACAGGTATTGGGGGATTCAAAGGTCGTCGTAGATTGGTCTTTAAAGAAAAAAAAAATTGGAAAATGTATGTTTGGAAGATTTGCTATCGGACATATCAGAATCTTGTCTCTCTTTTGAATGGCTTTCATTTAACCATATTTACATAGAACTCAACTCGAAATTTGATGAGATTTCCAAGGAGGCCTTATAGCTTCCTACATGAGCTTTGGAGTTCTATGAATTCATTGATGGCATAGAGACGAAATATATGGAATTCCATCTATAAAATCTTTTTTCTTCATATATTTTGAACATATTAATGTTTTTTAAATCACAAATGTGTTGGTTTTTTGAGAGAACTAGATGGTTCTAGTTAGAACTAGGGGAAAGGGAAGTAAATTCATGTAAATATACTTTTTTTAAGTGAAAATAGTGGAAAAGAGAAGT
>ML788149.1:42379-74786 GCA_009831015.1 Picea engelmannii | reverse complement strand
GCTCATATAAGAGAGACAATGAGGTTCTCCATCACATAGGGAAGATCTCGGGGGTTGAACAATGTGTTCAGACTTAAAAGGACAAAGGGATGCAGACTCAATATGAAGTGAATAATTTCTCTAGAGTAACTTTGCACTCAAAGTTGAATTATTTTCCTCTTTTCCACAACTTGGATATGGCCCATTTATAGCCTTCAAATGGAACTGAAGGGCCGAGTAAGAACGTTTCCAGTATATGGAAGGTCAAGGATCATGGATCTCGTGACGCGACATGGAAACCTAGCACAATTTTTTTAATTTTGGGCACAAAATCTGATGTACATGGGTTGTAATGGTGCAACCTGCATATACGCATGCTATATAGCTATTAGGGTACGTATATGTGGAAAAATACAATTTTTAGCTCTAGGAACTGAAAAAAGGGATTTCAAGTCTGCATAGGGAAACAGAAAAAGTCCCTCTAAGGAAGTTTGCATAGGGTGAGGAAAATATTGCTATAACATTAGGGGATTCCTAGAGGGGTATAGCGCTTAGTTTCCTCATATATATAGAGGGTGTGCTACCTCATTGTAAATCATAACACAACTTGTGGAGAATCACCCTCTGAAGCCTCACCTCTGATTCCTATGCTGCCCACCCTCAAGATGATGAATTGATCGAGCTGGTAAAATCACTTTCTATTGAGGTGGAAAGGTTGAAATTGGAAGGTAAGCAGATCTATAGGAATCCCCAAAATGTTGATAATAGGGGCATCTTTAAAAGACCCAATAATTCCACTCAGATCATCCAAAGAGATCAAAGAAACAGGGATAGGGATGATTAGAAAATTCAAGATCCTCTCCAAAATAACCTTGTTATTGATGAAGAAGGAGAGGAAGAAGATGTTGATCTTGAAATCCATTGTCTTGGTGACACCTCCTCATTTCCTCATTTAACCTAGTCTGCATATGAGGAATATATCATGGATAACCAACTAAATGAGTTGAGCAAGGGGGAGAAGACCAACAATAATCCAAATAGATATAGCCTGAGGTCAAAGAATAAAGAAGGGAATCTTGACATTTCTGAGTAGCCTAATAGAGCAGAGAAGCCTGCTAAAGACATGGAAGACAACAATAAATAAAAGGAGGCACAAAACCCCCCGCCAATGGTCAAAATCCCAATCCCAGAAGTGAAGGAGATTTTGAAGCCTCCCTCCTCTTTTAGCCTTGAGCATGAGATTCAAAAGATTAGGATCCTTGTACCTCTTTCAGAGTTAGTCAAGCATGAGGGATTCAAAAGGTGCCTCTCTAAAATTTTACAGCCTAAACCTTCATCTCATTCCACAGACTCAGTAAACCTCCAAGATGAAAAGATAGTTGTCATAATAGGGCCTTTGGTAGAGGATAGAGATGATTCCTCACCTCCTTTTTATACATAATTGAATATTCATGACAATATTGTACAACTTCTTGATGGATTCTGGGGCATCTCACAATCTTATGCCTAAAATTGTCATGGATGATCTGGGGTTGGAGGTTACAAAAACCTACCACGGTATGTATTCGTTCGATTCCATGAAGGTGAAATGCCTAGGGGTTATCAAGGACCTAGTTGTCTCCTTGTTCCAACTTCCAATGAAGAGTGTGGTCATGGACATAGTGGTAGCTGATGTCCCCCCTAAGTTCAAGATGCTCTTGTCTAGATCTTGGATCAAAATACTAGGGGGAGCTTTGCAAATGGATCTCTCATATGCCACCATTCCTGTGTTCAGGGGGGAACATAGAAGGCTCTATAGAGAAGCACAACTTGCTTACATGATCAACGATGAATCAAATCCCATCAACCACCCCATTTTCTCAGTTGATACTGATTTGGGAACCAGTATATTGCAGCTCACTGATGTTCCTCAACCACCTGTTGAAATAAGAAGGTATCCTATTACCTTGTGTGAATATCCTCCCCCCAAAACCTCTATTTGGAAGATGTTTTTTGATGGAACCTCTTCTAGGGAAGGTGTTGGTGATGGGGTAGTTTTTATTTCCCCTACCCAAGAGACCATATCTCTGTCTTGCAGGCTGGAATTTGAAACAACAAACAACGTGGTAGAATATGAGGCTCTTGTCTTGGGTTTGAGATTTGTCGTAGACATGAAGATTGAGGAGCTATCAGTGTTTGGAGATGTTGATCTGATTGTTCATCAAGTCAAAAATATGTATCAGACTAAGCACCCAAGGTTGAGAGCTTATAGAAATGAAGTCTAGGATATGATTGACAGTTTCTTTTTGGCTTTTAATATCTCATTTGTTCCAAGGGAGGAGAACTCTGTGGAAGATTCCTTGGAGGTCTCAGCAAGTAATTTCAAGCTCCCTTTGCCCCAAAAACTCAAGTATGAGGTGGAGATAAAATATAGACCCTCTATTCCTGACAATGTCAAACATTGGAAGGTCTTCGAGGATGATATTGAGATAAAAAAGTTCCTTGAGACTGTGGATGAGTTTTCAGATATGCATATTGATTAGGATCAAGATTTTGAAGAAATCCCTCATGTTGATGTTTTTCTCAATAACATTACTAACCATCATATTGTTCAGTTGCCTAGCAACCAAATTCCAAAGGGGCTTGTCCCTTTGGAGAGATTGTTTGACAGAAATGATGTTGTTGTAAAGGTTGAAGGATCAACTGAAGAGACTGAGGTGACTGAATGCTTTCTAGGAACAGAGGAGGATACCAAATGTGTCAAATTGTCTAGCAGTCTGTCAAAAGAGAAAAGAGTTGAGTATATCAAACTTTTGAAGGAGTTCTCTTATGTGTTTTCCTGGAAATATGAGGATTTGAGAACATATGACACCAGCATCATTGAACACAAAATCCCTTTGAAAGAATATGCCAAACCTTTCAAGCAGAAGCTCAGATAGATAAATCCCATGCTGCTGCCAATTATGAAAAAGAAGTGAAAAAGCTTATGGATGCACAGATCATCATCCCCTTGAGGTTTTCAGAGTGGGTGGATAATTTGGTGCATGTGAGGAAGAAGAATGGGGAAATCAGGTTGTGTGTTGATTTCATAAATTTGATCAGGAGCTCCAAAAAGGATAACTACCCCTTGCCGAAAATGGAACACATTTTGCAAAGAGTGACTAGTTCGTCTATAATGTATACGGTCGATGGTTTCTCCAAGTACAATCAGATCTCTGTCTTTCCTGAAGATAGAGAGAAGACAACTTTCACAACTCCTTGGGTCACATTCATGTATGCTAAAATTCCCTTTGGACTCATGAATGCAGGAGCAACCTTCCAGCGAGCCATGGACACTACTTTCATTGGGGAAAAGGACAATTTTGTAGTCATCTATCTTGATGACATTACGGTATTTTCAAGGTCTGATAAAGAGCATTGTTATCATCTAAAGAAAGTCTTCTTGAAGTGCAGAAGGTTCGGTCTTTCTCTCAACCCTAATAAGTCTTTATTTTCCATGCAAGAGGGAAAATTATTGGGGCATATTGTGTCAGTCAAAGGGGTGAATATTGATCCAAGTAGAGTAGAGCCATCCAATCCCTATATTTTCCCAGATCCAGGAAAGAGGTTCAGTATTTCTTGGGTAAAATCAACTTCCTAAGGAGGTTCATTTCTAATTTTTATGAGTTGGTTAAATACATTACAACCATGCTCAGAAAGGGCAATGAAGTGAAATGGATTGTTGAGTCCAGAAATTCCTTCAACCAAATCAAGAGGGCTTTGACTGAAGCACCTGTGCTCATCAGCCCTGACTATTCCAAGGAATTTCTAATATTTTCCTTCACTTCAGCTGATACACTAGCTGTTGTTTTGCTACAAAGAAATACAAAAGAGTTTCAGCAACCTATTTCCTTTTTTAGTAGAGCACTAATAGATGTAGAAATGAGATACGACATCATGGATAAGAAAGCCTATGCTTTGGTGAAGGCCCTCAAGGCTTTCGGGATCTATATTTTGCATTCAAAAATTATTGCATATGTCCCCTTGGCCTCAGTAAAGGAGATATTGATCCAACCTGATATAAATGGGAAGAGAAGCAAGTGGATTGCCAAAATTCTAGAGTTTGACCTGGAAATAAAACCTACCAAATTAATGAAAGGCCAAGGTTTAGCCAAGTTACTGGCTGAATCAAATTGCAAAGCATTGGGGGTAAATATCATGAATATAGACTCGGGAAATCAGCAAACTGGGATTGTTGCTGAAGACTCTCATGTCAGCCCCAACTTAGCAGGATTCCCATGGTACAAAGATATCATATATTTCCTACAGAAGTTGAGGCCTCCTGATGGTTTGGACAAAAACAAGGTGAGAGCTTTGAAACTCAAAGCAATCAAATATTGTATCATTGATCTAGTTTTGTACTGGAACGATCCTCTAGGAGTCCTTTTGAGGTGTCTAGACCCACAAGAAGCCCAAAGAGCAATGACTGATTTTCATGATAGGTCATGTGGGGGACATCATTTTTGGAGGACCACAGCTTATAAGATCCTTAGAGTTGGGTATGTGTGGCCCAACCTTTTTACTGATTTTTGTGCAAATATTAGAGCTTGCACCAAGTGTCAAAGGTATGCTAGAAAGTAGCATCTCAAATCTTTGCCTTTGAAACCGGTAGTGGTTTCTGGACCTTCTCAGCAGTGGGGTCTCGACTTCATTGGAGAGATCCACCCAGCCTCAAGTGGCCAGCACATGTGGATTTTGACTGCCACTGATTATTTTACCAAATGGATAGAAGCCATCCCTACAAGGAATGCCTCTCACAAGGTGATCATAAGTTTCCTTGAAGACATCATGTCCAGATTTGGTTGTCCAAGCAGGATTGTTACAAACAATGTTGCCTCTCTCAAAGCTAAACCATTAGTTAATTTATGTGAGCAATATGGGATCACACTAGTCCATTCTACTCCCAACTACCCTCAGGGAAATGGTTTAGCAGAGTCTTCTAACAAGAGCCTCATAAATATTATCAAGAAGTTGTTAGAGGACAACAAGAAAGCTTGGGATTCAAAGCTGAAGTTTGCATTATGGGCTGACAAATTTACAACCAAAAGGTCACTAGGCATTTCTCCTTTTCAACTAGTGTATGGGGTTGAGGCTATTGTTCCTGCCTATCTTGCTTTGCCTGTGGAAAAATTCCCCCGGGACTGTCAAGGGGAACCTGATGATATGATCAGGAGGATACTGCAGTTGGTAGAAGTGAAGTAGACCAGGGAGTAGCTGATGGATAAGGCACATGATCATCAGCAGAAGCTAAAGCAAGCCTTTGACAAAAAGACAAGCAAGGAGGATTTCTAGCTGGGGGATCTGATGCTCAAATGGGATGCACCCAAGCAACACAAAGGAAAACATGGTAAATTTGAAGCCTTATGGATTGGTCATTTAAATATTTCCGAGGTATTCCCAAACAACACTTATAAATTGCAGAACTTGGAGGATTTCGAAGTTTTGGGTGGCCCTGTCAATGGGCACTTTCTAAAGAAATTTTTTGTTTAAGCCGTGACCTGCGTTCCACCATTGTAAATACCACTCTCGTTTTATTTTTATTTTTATTTTTTAATAAATGACTCCATAAACCAAAGCTAAGGCAATGGAACTGTGCATTCTTGGCAGCTCACAAAGAGCATGCCATTCCCTATGGAGCCAAAATGTTATCACATAGGGTTGTCAAGAGTTGTATGGGTTGTTGTTAATACCTAAGTCTGTATCCTTTCCTTGTCCCTCTCTCCCTCCTATAGGCCAAGTCTTAAAATTTTCTCTTTCGACTGTTGAAGCCGTTTTTGTTTTCCCCTTTTTGCTCAAGCGCCTTGGTTTCCCTTGATGTCTTACTCGAAAGAAGTTTTGGCTCGAAGCCTTTATGTTTTTCCCTGAGGATGAACACTCGCCTCCTTTGTTTCAGTCTCTGTTCTCTCTGTTTTCCCCAATACACAACAAGTCATCCAAGTCTTTGTTTACGCAAGCCGCAGCCATGAGCACAAAGCGCAACACTCAAAGTGATCTGTTATGGAATCAAATCAAGCAAACAGGCAAAGTTCATCTTTCAGCGGCGGGGATCCCATGTGGAGCTCAAATTAGTGGCTCATGGACCTTTAGAATTTCAAAGTTGTGCGAAGTATAGCACTAGAGAAAAAGTCTGAAGCCCCGAGACCCGAAGCGAGCATGAGCCGTAGATATTGAGGGGGACATGTGGCAGCCGATCCAAGGGTTCGTGGAAATGGGATTCAGGATATTTGAAATGAGAAGTGCCTAAAGTTCCCGAAGAGCAGAAGCTCGAACTCCCGAAGAGTTGGGATCCCCGAAGTACTAAGGATCTCGAAGTAAGTCTCAACCATCCGATTCAAGAGGACATGTGGCAAGAGATATGTCATTGCGGGAGAAAGGCAAGGTTTGAGAGTTCAAAGCTTCGAAGCCTGAATTGTGAAGCAAATCACGTTCGTTGATTTGAGAAGGGAAGATCTGAGCCGTTAATCAATAATCTTCTTCCTAGATCATGAGATCAATGGTCACACTCAATTGCAGGGTCAGAAGAAGCTCAGGTTTTAAAAGAGTGAGGATGGGCCGCAATCTGAACCACTATTTTGGAAAAGGGACACGTTGTGTCTCGTGGTGAATTGCGGGGACAATAAAAGTTTGGTTTCAAACCACCCTTGTTCGCGCCCACAATTGTGTAATTATGTGAGGTCATGGCCCTAGGTCACATCTAGGAAGGAGCCAAAGGAAAATGAGATAGAGCCTAAGCCCTAGAGCACCAAGTATGTGTCAGTCATCAGTGTAGACATGTGGTGCACTAGTCGGTCATGACACCTGGCACCTCATATGGTAATGACACGTGGCACTCAGTCCAGGCAGTCATGGGTATATCATTCACTTATTTCTTAGTGACACATGTCACTTCTCTTTCGTGACACATCAACATGGTGACGTCAGGCCACCACATCATATCATCCTCTAGGAGGTGTTATTGTTCAATTTCAAATGTAGCGTCCCCCCCCTAGGCCACAGATCAGCGGATTCTAAAGTTGGCGGGCGAATAAGCTTGGCAGTGGCGCTAAATCTAGCAGGTGCACCCAGATCGCAAATTGGGACCAGATCTACGGCCACGGTCCATTATGGGGACGCAACATGGTTGGGCGATAATTTTCTTGAGCAATCCCGCAATTAAAACCATGGTAAGGAAAAAGTAATATGTGACGGAAGGTGGTGAATTGTGGGCTCAAAAGTGGTATGAATCCAAAAAACCTTTGAGCGGCTCCGCAATCACGTGTTTATATAACATCCTATCCAAGATCAGCATGTGGTCACCCCCTAAGCATTAAGTCTCGTGGTGTTATCGAGAAAAGGAAGTTAATATAACGAAGGAGTGGTGGTTGAAACCTCGGCTCACTCCACAAATGGAAGGCATGGAAGGTCCGGCCGTGGGGACTGAAGCATCATCCTGTGGTACCCCTATGGACATATTTTCCTGCAAACCCATGTTGATCTAAGCTCGCATCTGACAGAGGGGTGCACATTCAGTCTGACAGAAGAAATTGTAGACGGAAGGCCTTGAATGCAGGGGCCAGATCACGCTCCTAGTGGTCGTGGACAGTTCTGAGTATAAATGTTTCAATTTGATATTTTGTTATGGTCGTCAATGGGTTGAGCATAGCTCCCTATATTGCAATATTTTGATGCCATAAGTTGTTCTTAGGTTATGTATCAAATTTGAGACTTTCGCATTAATAGAAGTCAGTGTCTTTTCATATCTCTATAAAAATTGTGCTAAAACACTCGGGCATGGAGGATCCATTCGAGGGTTGTGATGCTATTGTAATGTAGGTTTTATTACAATGGTATCGTGACTAGTTTTAGTCAGCTCCCTTGTTATCTTATTTCTCCTCACACCGAAGAACTCGAGCATGGAAGATCCAATCGAGTTGTCGTACTTGCATTGTGATGTATGTTTGATCATTATGTTGTTGTGACTCTGTTGTTGTGACATATTTTAGTGTTTGAAGCTTGAGTTCAAGAGTGCTCATGAGCCTGATTTTTTCTTCACCAAGTTGTTTTAAATCTTGATGCCCATGGCAGACTTGTCTACTTTCTCACTAAGTCTTCCTTCTACTCGCCCTTAAACTTGAATCACTGACTGAAGTTAATGAGGCCCTCACTTCCCTATGGATTGCCTACCTAGTCTCTGTGTTAGAATCATTTATGTACTGAGTTTTGTCCATTTGACATCCACTCATGAATCAAACATCCACCAAATATTTTGATGGGTACTAGGCTTATCCTCTCGCAATCTGAGGGTGACTCTCAGTGCTAACACATTGTATGATGTGTATCTTGTATACAGGTTATAATGTTATTAGATTTTCCTATATATATATATTGCATGTATGTTCTAATGTTGCTTCCGAATGAATAGGTGTATGAGAAGAGTGTTTATGTATGTGGAGTCATAGCCCCTGCTGAGAGTTTATCAACAGTGAGATCTAAGGTTGGGTGGAACGCCATGGACCTACAACCAGTCGGTGCTTTCAATGAGGTTTAATTGAAGCATGTAATAAGTAACAGTGATATGAATTCTTTCCTAAAGAAAACCTATGGAATAGAGCAATTGAATTTCAGTTGCAGTATGAACACCAGAATTGGTGCTTGAAAGTAGAGCACCAGGTAGATAACAAACTTCCAATAACAAAAGCTTGGAGCTTTTTGAAGAACTTTGTATTATACATGGTATATAATGCACTGAGGACAATGCATAAATAAGGGGAGGGGATTGTAATATCCCAAGGCCGAACCCCAATTGTAACTATGAATTGTAACATGTTTTGTAGGCTAGTGAGCCAAGTGTTATAAGAAAGGAAGCTTATGTGCTTATTAGGCCGGAGAGCCTAGATGTTAAATGCTAAGAGCTTGTTTTGTACATGTAAATATTCATATTATTAATATAAACGCATCGCTACATGTAGACCGAACACAAAGAAAGAGTATGGGGGACTAAGCTCCACTAGGCTGGGTAAGGGAAGGGGGGTTGAGAGGCTAGAAAAGGGGGCTAAGCGTAAGAGATTAAAACCAAGAGAATAATATATAATTATTATTCTAAAGGGTTGTAAAGAGGATATTAATTTATCCTAAGTTTCCTAAGGGAGAGGAACGAACTCCAAGTGGAGGGGGACAAGCTCCCAAGAGAGCCATGTGTCAACCTGAGCACATGTAGATTCATGTGGGAAATTCCATCATTGTGAGGGGGAATGGGGATTATTGCCATCTTTCCTCATGAGTTCTCTCTCTCAATTCTCACCATACGAGGGATTTTGGCTATGGGTTTCCCCATTCACCCATGCAATGAGCAAGCACGCAGTCATCCAGTCTGCCATTATTGAATCGTAACCATCATGAACCTATGCAACAAGCTCGAACTGATATCTTATTGAACCCATACCCTGAGAGTTTCTTGTGTTTCACCATTTCCCCCACGTCCAGTTTCTATTGTTGTCATAAACTTGTCGTGTGTTGAGAAGCGAGAGTGAAGAGGCGGGTTTCCATGCCCGTGGATAGAAGAAGCAGGTTGTCAGGCCTGTGAGAAACTCTCCCCAGTTGAGAGAGTGTCCTGATGTAATACCCCAAGGACAAGCCTCGGTTATATTATTGAATTGTAATTATGTTTATAGGTTGGTGAGCCAAGTGTTTATAAGCTGAAGACTTATATGTTTATTAGGCCGGAGAGCTTGATTTTGTATATGTAATTATGCAGATCATTAATAAAATATAAACATCGATGTGTGTAACCGACCATGAAGAAAGAGTATGGGGGACTAAGATCCACTAGGTAGGATAAGGGATGGGGCTAAGTATTTGGGCCTAGGAGCTAAGCTAGGGGGATTACCTCTAAAGGAATAATATTTTATTATTAATTCTTGAAGGCTAAGGTGGACATGTTGAGTGTTGTCCTAAGTTCTTGGAAAGGGAACGTATGCTAAATGGAGTACATGCAGCTCCAGGGAGACAAGTGTTGACCTAGGCTCATGCAGTTAAAAACCAAGAGTCAAACGGTGTTGGGGAATTTGCTTGCCATTCCTGATTCTCTGTCAATCCCATTTTCCCTCTGCGATTGACCTCTTCAACCTGCACGCACAACTGAGAAAACCACTCACGGGAAGGGAAATCTGACCTCTGTTGTCCTTGAACCCAATTTATCCACATTTTCAAATCCAAGTTCGTACCTTAACCATTTTTGGGTTGATGTCTTATGTTTCCTGAGCCGCACTGAATCATTGTTGTTGTCCTCACCTGGTTGGAGCTGAGTCGAAGATTGGCTGAAGAAGAGGGTTGTCATGCCTGTGGTTGAAGAGGCAGGTTGTCAAGCCTGTGAGCAACTCTCTCCAGGTGAGAGAGTGTGTTGAGGAAGTGAGATCTCCTGGAGGGGGTCTCGTAGCTGCTATATTAGAGCTCTGAGAATTTTGTTCTGGCATGTTGTTGAAGCCCAAGGCAAGGGAGGTTAAGAAACCGAGGGACTATGGGACAGTGAAGGTGCATACTCCTAAGGTGGGACAGGCATGTGGGGAATGAGAGTCTATGAGCAGTGGGCATAAGTGAATCCCGAGAGAGAATCCTTCTTCTTGAACTGTGTGACTTCCAATTGACCTTGCCTAGCCTAGGAATCCCTTGCCCAGTGGAGTTTAGTCCCAGCTCGAGGGTGACCTACTATTGAGTGATGAACAATGCGGTCTAAGGCTGGGAGGTTCATGGAAGGTCTGCACGCAGTTGGTTGTTTTACTTTAGTTAAAAGATAAGTATCATTATGTGCTTAATTATGTATGTTAGGCATGTTGTGTTACTTGAAATGTATCATGTGTTTTGTTGCATGTGGACTTACTGTTTATTCCATTTGAATCTGTATGGTAGCACTAATTCTATGTTAACTGTTTTGAATTCATTAAAATGCATGTTATGTATGTATATTTTTCGCAATAGCATTGCCTGACAGTGGTGATGTTGGTCGGGGATGTTACAATTTGGTATCAGAGCATAGAGAGACGTCTAGAAGTGACGTTGTCTGACCTGTTGGTGGCTCAGGATGTTACAATTTAGTATCAGAGTCATGGTTTCAACATTAAGCCTAGATGGGCTGGATAAGTAGTCATTGGACCTGAGGTTTCAGGTGGAAATTATGTTTGGAGGAACCAATTTCAAACCTTAGATTGTTCCCTGAGTGCCAAGAGGTTACTTTGGCCATGTTACAAATCTCAGGAGGTGTAGCGGCATTATAAAATCGCGACAGACGTGGTATTTGCCCAAAGAGAAAGAAATCGCAACACTTGTGGTGTTGGGGTCATTGGATCTACGCACAAGTGGTTGTGAGCCATATATCTCATGGAAGATCGTAACTTCGGAGTTTGGAGATCAAGAGAAGTGGGAGGTGTTGATGCACAAACTTCTGAAGCCCCGAAGTGGATCTACACCATATATATGGGGAGAAGAGCTCAATCGTAAGATCAAGGAAATGTTAAAAGGTCAAACGCAATGGTGAAGGGCCAAAGATCCCAAAGCTCCAAAGTCCAGAGTTAATCCAAACCATCTGTTAAGAGGGACATGTGTCAGCAGATGGGCTTGTTCGGGATTTCGGTGTTCAAGAGAATTAGTGTGTGCGGAGGTGAGAACTCCCGAAGTCAAAATCTCCGAAGCCCGAAGAGCCGAAGTGATGAGTCATGATGACATCACCTGGAGGTGATGAGGTCCTCTCCTATACCTGCCATGTACTCCCACCCAGAATGTTGACAGTTGTACTATGTGGCCCTTGAGGTTACATAACATAGTTGAAGGTCAGCAGACCCACACTGGCGTTGATTCCAATACATCAATATTGACGGTCAGGAAGCATTGCGGGGACCCGAGTTGCAAAGAAGTTAATACTCCAAGGCGGTCATGCAATCCAAACCGTGGTTTCACCGAGGGTTATGTGTCAGTGTTAGAAGAATTGGGGGACGAAAGGCAGGTTACTCCAAACCATCATTGCATGCCCCTGCAATTGGAAAAGCGTAAGGGATGTGATGTAATGACATCACCAAAGGCGACATGGGAGTGTTCATAGATTATCGGTTCGGATGCATGGATGTGAAATCCTCCGAAGCTCCGAAGATCTGAAGTCCTGGAACTCAGATGCATGAGGTTCCATAGTGAGCGTCAACCATCAAATGTTGGGTAGACGTGGACTGAAGATCCTCCCTACTTCACGAGTTCAGTAATCCGAACTCTGAGAGATTGTTGTTTGGTGCTTTGAAAACTTATGAAGCCAAAGTCCTGAGTAAGAACATATTGATCTAGCGCTTGTTCATGCCCGTGATCATGTGGGTTGAGGGTTGAGAGAAAGGGACTAGTGTTCGAAAATTATAGCAGAGCAGAGCTCAGAAAGAAAATGGAATTTGAAAGTTTTCTTGAATCATATTGGTTTATGAATACTGTGGGAATTGTTAAGGACTGATGGCCTAACAAACTTTGATTGACGACACATTGTGTTTGCATAGTTTAAAGAGTGTCAAAATCGAACCGAATTGCCATTGAGTGCAGAGAAATGGAGGAGGCATAGAATGCTTCCAGTTCAGAGAATGAAGTAAAAGGAATGGATGTCCATTTGGGAGTGGAAGGATCGAACTCCAATGGGCATGGAGAAGATATAGATAAGGAAGGGAATATGATGAAAATCATTGAAAGATTTCAAAAAGATGCCCAGGTTCACCGAGCAGATAAGAGAAAGCTCATGAAAGCCATGGATCGACAGGGAGAATTCAACTTAAAGTTGATGCAGAGTCTGGAGAGAATCGAAAAGAAGTTGGATAAGGAGAGTGACTCAAGCAAAACAGGGAGTCACAAGACCTCTAAGAAGAAAATATGATCAAAGAGCGTTAGCAGGCATCATTGTCACTCCCCGAAACATTCCAATAAGGAGGAACGCAGTAATTCAAGACCATCTCCTACCAGAAAACATAGGAGATCTGGAGTGGTTGAACTGAAGGGTGAAATGAAGAACACAAGAAGGAGGAAGATGTTGAAACATGGTTGCTTGGCATGAGGAAATATTTCCAACTGCAGAATTATTCCTCTCATGCAGAAGGAAGAATTTCAATGTATCAATTGAAAGGAAAGGCATCCATGTGGTGGGATCAACTTGTGCAGGTGCAGCAATTTAGAGAGAAATGTATTACTTGGAAAGAATTCAAGAAGTATTTTGAAAACAAATACTTGACTAAGAGATACTATGACAGAAAGATGAAATATTTCTTTGAACTCAAGCTGGGTAGCATGACCATTGATGAATACGAACAAAGTTTTTTGGAATTGTTGAAGTATGTTTCGTTCATCAAAGATGAGACTGTCAAAATTCAAAGGTATCTAAGTGGACTGCCACCTTCCATCGGTGACAAGATTCAGTATGATGATCCTAAAACTATGGAAGAAATGATAAGGAGATAAAAATGCTTATATCAGCAGCAAAGAGAAAATCCTACTTTCTGAAAGGCTTGGGAAGACAAGAAGAATTTCAATATGGAACAGAGGAAGAAAGGATACAAGTCATCATTTTTCAGAAACGATCCTCAAGGATAGTCAGGATTTAGAGAGCCCAGGAAGGCTGAAGTAGGTGGGAAAATTCCAAGGTAGACACCTATGGAATGTTGGGGTTGTAAAGGAAATCATAGGTACAAAGACTGCCCCCAAAGAAATGACAAAGTGAGAACTGCCCACAATGTTCAATAGGCGGAAATAGTGGAGGACATGGAAAGAAATGTACCAAGGATATACACATCCCTGGACAACAAGCAAGAAGAATATCAGTCACATATGATTGAAGTGGAAGGTATCATCAACAACCAACCCACTACTATTTTAATTGATTTAGGAGCTAGTCATAGTTATATAGATCCTATAATGGTGGAAAGTTTGCATTTACCAAGAAGAAAGCATGGAAAATCTTGGTTAGTGCAATTGGCTACAGGAGCCAAGAGAAAGGTTGTTGAGTTGGTTAAGTCATGTCTAGTAGACATGAGTGGACTGAGAACAAGGGCTGAAATGAACATTTTACCTTTAGGTTCCTATGACTGTCTAATTGAGATGGATTGGTTGGACTAGCACCATACCATCTTAGATTGTTGTAACAAGGCATTCACTTTCCTGGATGAGGAAGGAAACCCAAGGAAGGTGCAGGAAATTCCAAGGGAAGTTACTGTTAGAGAAATCTCAGCAATGTAGCTTAAGAAGTGCTACATGAAAGGTTGTCAATTAATTGCAACCCATATGGAGGAAACACCTAAGGATAAGGTGCCAAATCTTGAAGACCATGATGTATTAAAATATTTTGAAGATGTATTCCAGGAGGTACCAGGACTAACCCCGAAGAGAGATATTGATTTCTCTGTAACCCTGATGCCTGGAGCAGCTCCAGTGTCAAAAACTCCTTACAGAATGAGTACACCAGAGCTGAAAGAACTGCAATTGCATCTTTAAGAACTTTTGAAGAAGGGGTATATACACCCAAGTGTGTCACCTTGGGGTGCCCTGGTTCTATTCGTGAAGAAGAAGGATGGGACATTGAGATTTTGCATCGATTTCAAGCAGCTGAACAAAGTGACTATTAAGAACAAGTATCCTTTGTTGAGGATCGATGATCTCTTTGATCAGTTGAAGGATGCTAAGATATTTTCAAAAATAGATGTCAGGATAGGGTATCACCAGGTAAGGATAAAGGATGAATACATCAGCGATATCACCTTCAGAACAAGGTATGGTCATTATGAATTCACAGTGGTGTCATTTGGGTTGTCAAATGCACCCGTTGTTTTTATGTGCCTTATGAATGGTGTAATCAAGGCATATCTAGACAATTTTTTCATAGTCTTTTTGGACGACATCCTAGTGTATTCTACGTCGAAGGAAGAGCATGAACATCATTTGAAGATGGTGTTGCAGGTGCTAAGAGAGCATCATCTGTATGTCAAATTGTGCAAGTGCTCATTTTATCAAAAGTAGATCCATTAATTGGGGCATATCATTTCAAAGGATGGGATAGTCATGGATCCTGAGAAGATATAATCCATCAGAGAATGGTCAATGCCGAAGAATGTGTCAGAAGTCAGATCCTTTATGGGTCTAGATGGCTATTACAGAAGTTTCATTGCAGGGTTCTCAAGGATAGCTCACCCTATCAATTCCTTGCAAAGGAAGGACAATAAATTTCAATGGACAAAAGAATGTGAGAAAAGCTTCCAACAATTGAAGTAGTTGTTAACCAGTGCTCCAATCCTGAGGATTGCAGATCCGAATGAAGATTTTGTAGTGTGTATAGACGCATGTAAAGAAGGACTGGGAGGATTCCTCAGCCAGAATGGACTTGTGGTATGTTATGAGTCCAAGAAGCTGAAAGAGAATGAAAAGAACTATGCCACTCATGATTTAGAGTTGGAAACCATCGTTCACGCTCTGAAGAAATGGAGGCACTACCTCATGGGAAGGAGGTTCGAACTGAGGACAAACCATAACGGTCTAAAATATTTGTTTGATCAGCCAACCTTGAATGCTAGGCAGAGTAGATGGTTGGAATTCCTTTGCGAGTACGACTTTGATATCAAGCATATCAAAGCAAAGGAGAACAAAGTGGTTGATGAACTCAGCAGGAGAGTGCATGAACTACGTGATACGACCATTAGCATGTATAAAATTGATATTAAAGGAAGAATTTTGGAAGCTACAAATGCAGACTTGCAGTGCATGGAACTGGCATCAAAGCTACAGCAAGGTAATATGCTACAGAGAGTGGAAGATTATAAATTGGAGGCTAATGGAACACTCCTGTACAAAAATAGAGTTTATGTACCTAATTTCCAAGAATTGAAAATTATGATTTTGAAAGAAATGCATAATGTGCCTTATGTTGGGCACCCTAGATATCAGAAAACTGTGGCAGTAGTCAAGAGCCATTACTTTTGGCCAGGTATGAAGAAGGAAATTGCGGAATACATCGCCAGATGTATGGAATACCAGAAGGTTAAATCTGAGCATAGGCACCTGGCAGGGTTGCTACATCCTTTACCCATTCCTGAGTGGAAGTGGGAAGTGGTGACAATGGATTTCATGACAAGATTTCCCAGAACCGGCAAGCAGCATGATTCAATCATGGTGGTGGTGGAAAAGCTTACGAAAGCTGCCCATTTTATTCCATTAAAGACTATTCCCAAGGCAACTAATGTTTTCAATATCTTTATGAGGGAAATAGCACGATTGCACGGTGTTCCCAAGACGATTGTGTCTGACAGAGACCCGAAATTTACCTCAAAGTTTTGGAAGGGGTTATGCAAAGGGTTCAGAACGAATCTGAACTTCAGCACTGCTTATCATCCTAAGTCTGATGGGAAGACAGAAAGGGTGAACCAAGTGATAGAAGATATGCTAAGGATGTATGTGATGGACAAACCATCTAAATGGGAAGACTACTTACACTTGGTAGAATTTTCCTACAACAATGGGTATCAAGCATCATTGAAGATGAGCATGTTCGAAGCACTTTATGGTAGAAAGTGAAACACTCCAATAAGTTGGGATAACCCAGCTGACATAGCAGTGGTTGGGCCAGAGTTGCTTAAGGAAATGGAAGAACAAATGTTGAAGATTAAGCAGAATTTGAAAGTTTCCCAAGACAGGCACAAGATTTATGTTGATAAGAATAGAACCCACAGGGAGTTTAAAGTGGGTGATCATGTTTTCCTGAAAGTGAAATCCAATAGAATTTCTTTGAGGCTCAGAAACTGTTCAAAGTTGGTAGCCATATTTTGTGGGGCATTTGAAATCCTAGAAAGGATTGGATTAGTTGCATATATGCTTGCATTGCCTGCATCCATGATTGTACATAATGTGTTTCATATTTCATTGCTTGAGAAATATATACCTGATGCTAATCATGTAATCGATTGGAATGTGATTCAGGTGGAGCAAGAAGGCGTCTTGCAAGTGCATCCGGTGCACATATTGGACCGGAAGAGAAAACAGCTCAGGAATCGAGCCGTAGGGCTTGTAAAGGTCCATTGGACCTGGTACGGTCCTGAGGACACGACATGGGAGCATGAGGATGCTATGCGGGGAAAATACCCGCATCTTTTTGAAGATTTTGAAAATCTTGTTGATGTTGTGTAAAGAGTTTCACTAAGGACAGTGCAAAAATAAGGGGAGGGGATTGCAATACCCAAAGGACAAGCCCCAATTATATTCCTGAATTGTAATTATGTTTATAGGATGGTGAGCCAAGTGTTTATAAGTTGAATACTTATATGTTTATTAGGACGGAGAGCCTAGATGCTTAAGGCCATGAGCCTGATTTTGTATATGTAATTATGCAGATCATTAATAAAATATAAACATCGTTGCGTGTAGACCGACTACGAAGAAAGAGTATGGGGGACTAAGTTCCACTAGGTAGGATGAGGGGGCTAAGTATTTGGGCCTAGGAGCTAATCTAGGGGGCTTACCTCTAAAGGAATAATATTTTATTATTAATTCCTGAAGGCTAAGGTGGGCATGTTGAGTGTCGTCCTAAGTTCCTGGAAAGGGAACGTATGCTAAATGGAGTGTATGCAGCTCCAGGGAGACAGGTGTCGACCTGGGCTCATGCAGTTAAAACCCAAGAGTCAAACCGTGTTGGGGGAATTCGCTTGCCATTCCTGATTCTCTATCAATCCCATTTTCCCTTTGCGATCGACATCTGCAACCTACACGCACAACTAAGAAAACCGCTCACGGGAAGGGAAAGTCGACCTGTGTTGTCCTTGAATCCAATCCACACTTGCAAATCCAAGTTCATACCTTAACCATTTATGGTTTGATGTCTTATGTTTCCTGAGCCACACTGAACCGTTGTTGTTATCCTCACCTGGCTAGAGCTGAATCGAAGATTGGCTGAAGAAGTGGGTTGTCAGGCCCATGGTTGAAGAGGCAGGTTGTCAAGCCTGTTAGCAACTCTCTCCGGGTGAGAGAGTGTGTTGAGGAAGTGAGATCTATTGGAAGGGGTCTCGTAGCTGCTACAGAGCTCTGAGAATTCCAGTCTAGCCTATTGTTGAAGCCCAAGGCAAGGGAGGTTGAGAAGTCGATGGACTGTGGGAAAGTGAAGGTGCATACTCCTGGGGTGGGAGAGGCATGTGGGGAATGAGAGTCTATGAGCAGTGGGCGTAAGTGACTCCCGGAAGAGAATCCTTCTTCTTGAACTGTGTGACTTCCTATTGACCTTGCCTAGCCTAGGAATCCCTTGCCTGGTGGAGTTTATTCCCATCTCGGGGGTGACCTACTGTTGAGAGTGATGAATGGTGCGGTCTAAGGTTGGGAGGTTCGTGGAAGGTCTGCACGCAGTTGGTGGTTTTACTTCAGTTAAAAGATAAGTATCATTATGTTCTTAATTATGTATGTTAGGCATGTTGTGTTACTTGAAATGTATCATGTGCTCCATTGCATGTGGACTTACTGTTTATTCCATTTGAATCTGTACGGTAGCAGTAATTATGTGTTAAGTGTTTTGAATTCATTAAAATGCATGTTATGTATGCATATATTCCATAGTAGCGTTTCCCAATAGTGGTGATGTTGGCCGAGGACGTTACAATTTGGTATCAAAGAATAGAGAGACATCCGGAAGTGATGTTGCTCGGCCTGTTGGTGGCTGGGGACATTACAGCTGAGGAAGAGAGTTCTCATGTGTGAGTTCTCATGTGTGAGTTCTCCTGTGAGAAACTCTCTCTGGGTGAGAGAGTGTGCTGAGGAAGTGAGTTCTCCTGGAGGAAGTCCAGTAGCAGCTACAAAGCTCTAAGAATTCCTGATCTGGCATGTTGTTGAAGCCCAAGGAAAGGGAGGTGTAGCAGTCGATGGACTGTAGTCTGTGTGACAGTGAAGGTGTACACTCCTGGGGTGGGACATGCATGTGGGGAATGAGAGTCTGTGAGTTGTGGGCGTAAGTGGCTCCTTGGAGGAAAACCTTCATGTTGTGTTGTGCAACTTCCTCTTGTCCCTGCCTATCATAGGAATCCCTTTCCCGGTGGAGTTTAGTCCGAGCTCGAGAGTGAACCATTGCTAAGAGTGATGAGCAGCGTGGTCTATGGTTGGGAGGTTCGTGGAAGGTTTGCATGCAATTGGTGTACTTCAATTAAAGGATAAGTACCCATTTCTTTGTTCATTTACATGTTGTGTAGTTGTACATGCTATATGGATGAGTATTGCATGTATATGATGTTATATTTATGGGGTTTTCCTGTGAATATTGAATGTATGATTTTACTGTTGTTTCCGCAATAATCTGTGTATTAGCATAATATGTTGTTTTTTTATGTATATATTTATATGCATAAAATAATTTTTATTTCTATGAGGTATCATGGTCGACATGTTGGTGGTCAAGGATGTTACAAAAATGGTATCAGAGTAGGAGATTCTTTTGAAGTGATGTTTCCTGACCAGTTGGGGGTTGGAGATGTTACAATAATCATGGCATTGCTTATACTTGGAATTGGTTGTTTGAAAAATATCATGAACTTGTTGTTGGATGTGTTTGATCCATTCAACAAATTTGGATGCTCAATAAAAATCTATATGAACATGGGAGGATTATTCCTTCGTAGACGCAGTGGGAATATATACATTAATTAGGGAAAATGGTTGGAATACTAAGAACACCTAAAAATGACTATAGACAATAGAGATATGGAGGGATCTATTGTAGCTATGTTGAACATAATAAAAGATTTCATCTAATGTGTGTGGATGTTTGGAGTTGTACATTCTTAAGATATGCACAATCATCTTGTTACCTCCCTGGGCTAGGGGTAACTAAGGAGATGATATCTTGAGGCCCGTAGTAATAAAAAAATCCTTAAATGCTAAATTATTCTTTAAAGACAGATGTTAACATCTAACCTGATTCAGAATTTTTCTTGATCGTATTGACAACTTTGCAGAACATTTGTGAATCTTTTGCTTATCCAAAAATTCATAAAATGATGAATAATTTGGAGAATAATGAGAGATAACACAACATAAAATAAAATAATTGATAAGACGATATTTGATGAAGGATTTCACCTCTCCTAGGATACATCTCCAAGTCCCCTTCAATAGTGAGACTGCTCTTCATTAATCTCAAATGTCAAAAATTACAATGAAAATGAACTTACAAAATCCAATATAAAATTCACTCTTCAATTATATTGCTCAACCACAGAAATAGAGGTTACCCTTGAATTCCTCTTGAAATTTTGAGAAAAATGAGTATAAACTCGACTATATTCTGAACTAGCTCAAAATGACCCCCTTCTTCACACAAAACAATGTGCTCAAATTATCATATAAGGAAATATGAACTAAGATCTCCATAGACAACATATTAGCACAAAACAAACATCACCATCATGCTCCTCTCAAAAAACTGAGAAGAATGAGTATAAACATGACTTTTTTTTAACATGGTGCTCAATGGCATGCAAAATGAGACAAACTCATGACTCTTGGCACTCAAATCCATACACGGCATGAAACCCGAGGCACCGTATTGTACCCTACATCATACTATCCTATCTGTCTTGAAATCCATGCCCTTTAAATAGGCTGGGTAGGCCAAACCATAGCTCGACATTTGCGCAGACTTGGCATCAAATTAAATGAATATCTGTTGGCATCTTTGCAACATAAGGCGCCTTTGGCGCAATGGTTAAATCCTTGGAGTATGTGGGAGGAGGTCACAGGTTCAACCCCGCAGACCTCTCCTCTTTTGGCACTTTATGAAACTATATATATTATATATATAGCATTGTATAGTTATGTTTGGTGATGGGCAATTGTTAACCCCCCGCAAATATAGGGTATGGTTATATGGGATTCAAATAAATCATGGGTCGAGGCTTAGCCTTCAGCCCTTTTCCCTTCGATCAAACCGTTAATCAAATTCAAATAAAATATTTCACATATTACTATTAAGTCATATGTTATGGTGCATTGGTAAATAGTTGAAGTTGCTAGCATGAGGTCGAGGGTTCGACCTTTGTCACACACCATAATTTTTTTGAAATAACAATAAAAATGCCAATGGGAGGCTTCCACATGGTAGCCTCTCATTGGTCCACCTATGAAAAACCATGCCATGTGTCAAATGTTGATCAGTCCACTTGGATTATACAATTTCCCTATCACCTTTCCAACTCAGCTACACGATATGCCATGTCAACAATTGTCTACCACATGTCACCCTATGGTGATGCCATGTCAACATTTTACTACCTATATGGACGTGCCATGTGTCACCTATTTTTTACATGTTGACATTGTTTGACTAAAAAATTGAAGAGCAATAACTTTCTCATATGAACTTCGTTTGAGAATATTTTTGTGTCATTGGAAAGCTCTCGTCGAGCTCTACGCTATGAAGTCATTTTCAAAAAAAAAATGAATTGGACAATGTTTGAGAATTTATGGATCCTTATGGATCTCTTTAAGTGCTTCATATACTCCTGGATGACACCTTCCCACTGAAGAACTTTTGGACCTCCAAAAGTATAGATATTTCAACAACTTAGTGATAATGACTCTTTATCACTCGTCCACCTTTTTGAATTGTTTTTCACAGTTTATTCAACAACTTAGTGATGATAAGGATTCTACACTCTTCCACTTTGCTGAAATTTGTCTGATCCCCATCTTGGTCTAGATCATTCTGCACCTCCATCTAGGATCTTGGATCTTCGATACAGATTTGATCTCCTTCTTTAATTTTCACAAAATCAAGGAAAACTAATCTAGATCAGTGTACTTTTGTCTGCTTCTCTGGAACATGTCTCTGACTCTGAATGTTTGATCATGGCTAGTAGCGCTAGTTTATATTTAGCTCTGTTTTTGGCTCATAGGTTCCTTCGTAACAAAATTTTTCTCACTGATTCTCTACTCTGAAATATCCAGATCTGAATCTTGAATCAACATCCACTCCCATCTCCCTCTATGTTGAAGATAGTCCATCTCGACAATCAGAAAACCAAGTCGAATGTTGATCTATGCCTCACCCATATGGATTAATTTTTCTTGTGTTGTTGATGTATATGTAGGAGTCTCTGAATGAATTCCATGTTCATTTCATCTCTCCTGCCCTGAAAGCAAACCCAAACATGTTTTCCACAAACATATGTACCACTTGACTTGCTTCAGCTTAAGGTATACATCTACATGAACATGGCATAACATCTTGGAGACGTTTATATCATAAAGCATACTTATATCAACTTCCCTCTTTATAAAGAAGACTATTTCTTTAACATATCTAGAAAGACATTGCATAGCTATGCCGCTCTTCCCGCTCTCAATCTACATGTTCCAACTATCTGCATTCTTTTGTTCCTTCGCCTTTGGTACTTCAGAATAAGAATGATATTACGTAAAAAAATAATCCATATGTAGTTCATTAGTTGCTAATAAGAACAATGTAATAAAAAAATTCTACACTATTGTCGAAGGACTTTAGAAATCCTTATAAGGTTCCTCTCACTCTTAAAATTACCTAAAAGTGGTTGTTAGACCTCCAAGAAACTCCTTAGGGTTGTAGGCTAAGAATGCTTGGTAACTTAAGAAATTTGATAATTAGGGTATGTGGATCAATGGGATAACTCAAAGGCTTAATGAGAAGAACAACTTATCATGCATTCAAATGAGCCAGTGCTTTTAGAAATCAATAATCAGATACAGTGATTGGAATGGGGTATGAAGAACACTAGTCTAGATTCCTCTCACTCTTGAAATTCCCTAAAAGTGGCCATATAGAAATCCCTACAATATTCCTCTCACTCTTTAAATTCTCTAAGGAGTGGATAACAAGACCTCTATTACAACAATGGAAATATAATTTTAGAAGGTATTTACATATGCATAATAACATTGAAAATTACAAATATACATATTTACAAATTATTTCCCAAAATGGAATCTTTTCCGATACCTATCTAGGGACAAAGATAGGTTGGCTTCTTCATGGAATCATTCTTCCAAAAGTACTGGAAGGAGTCTCAAAACTTCATGTCTCTTACAATGCCTCTAACGATGAATTTAAATCTGACATTGAATATGAAACTAAATCCAAATAGCCACTTGATCCAATTATAGCTATTCCCAGTAACCTATACAACCTCTCCTTTTGAACACCAAGCACTATTGTTGTGTCTTGAGAAAATTCCTTTGAATACACATGTACTTGTCCATCCTATAAAGAAAATGCATATCCTTCATATTTCAAAGATGAAACTAAGATTAAGTTTACTTTCAAATATGGAAAATATAGCATATGTTATGTTCCCATAAATCCTCCCGACTCGAGCTCGAATATACATATCCAAACCCTCTTATTGCTTGTCTGGTGTTAGTTCTAGATCCTACAAATCATTCTATGCCAATTTATGAGAAATTAAGGAATATCGATCTCATTCTTGTTATGTGGTGAGATGAGCCACTGTACATGAACCATACATCGATTTCTTCATACATTACACTATTAAGACCAACCATTAAGAAGAATTATTTGTTGAATCTTTCAACAAGACTATTAACTTCACTTGAGTCTGTTACTTGTCTTCTTGTAAATGCCTTTACATCTTCTTAGTTCTACTTCAAACATAAGTGTGGATAAAGAATACAAAACTTCTCTATCTGATGTCCACTCTTACCACAATAAGAGAAGAAGTTCTTGTTCCCATCTTGGAACCACAATCCTTTATTGTCACTTTTCCTATTCTTTTGTCTTGGAAAATGACCTTTGCCTCTAGCCTTCTTCTTGGATGGATTTTCTTGCAAGGATTTTGTTCTCTAACATTTCACCATACTATGGTTACTAGTTCCAAAGGAATCACATGGATATGTAGACCATAAATTCATGCCATTCTTACTAGTGGGAAATGTCTTCATCCCCTCTCTGGAATGCACATATCTTTCCGAAGATGTATGGCATTTGTTAACTTTCCTTGGGATAGAAGGTAATACCAACTTCGTATGAAGGACCTCTTCATTTGAATTTCTCCTTACTTGAATCATCCTAGAACATTCTCCATCTTGACAGGGAGAAGAAGAATATGATGAATTATCTTCCTCGGTTACTATTTGTAAACCTTTCATAGGAGATAGTCTTTATTGCATAGGAGACTTTTCATTCTCTACTTTCCCGACTTCATCGAATGGTGCCAATATCTGGTCCTTAGTCTACAACTCTCTTTCCAATTCATGAATGATACTTCTAAGGAATTCTTCATGACATATCAATTGATCTTGAAGCCTATGCTTCTCCTCCTCGATAGATTGTAGTTTCATCCTTAATTCATAATTTTCCTTCTGAATTTGTTGGTTTATGTCCATCTAAAGCCTTAAATTCATGAGATATTTACTCATGTTGTCTTCTACAACAAAGACATATTTTTAAGGAGTCTTCAAACACCTTCACCAACTTGAGTCTTGGACCCTGTCACATTCACTTGCAAACACTTATCAAAAATAGCTATGATACCAACTTGCCTTCTAGTGATAGGCATGTTTCCTTTCAGTTATATCAACCTGCTCTAATACCAACTTGATCCTAAAATCCTTAGATGCTAAATTATTCTTTAAAAACACGTTAACATCTAACTTGATTTAGAATATTTCTTGATCGTATTGACAATGTTGCAGAACATTTGTGAATCTTTTAGTTATCCAAAACTTCATGAAATGATGAATAATTTGCAGTATAATGAGAGATAATACAACAGAAAATAAAATAATTAATAAGACAAGATTTGATGATGGAGTTCACCTCTCCTAGGCTACATCTCCAAGTCACCTTCAATAGTGATATTTCTCTTCATTAATATCAAATGTCAAAAAATATAATGAAAATTGATTTACAAAGGCCAATCTTGAAGTCAGTCTTCAATTTTGTTGCTCAACCCCAGAAACAAAGGTTAGCATTGAATTCCTCTTGAAATTCTGAGAAAAATGAGTATAAACTCAACTGTATTTTGAACTGGCTCAAAATTGTTGGGTTGTTATATTCTTTGCAATAAAAGACTAGTCGAGGTGAATCGACTAACGATTGAGGTCGAGGTAGATCGACAACACCAACAACAAGTCAAAGGTCGAGGAATTCGACCAGGTAAAGTCCAAGTAGAATATATCGATGACAATTCAGTCGACAAGAGGTCGAAGTGCGGACGTGAGACGACTGACTAGAGACTAAATGGAGGTTGACTGGTAAACCCAACTTGGAGTCGACTGTAACAGAATCCTGGGATTTACGGGATTTGTAGCCAATGATATGCATGCATCTGTAACCATTTTTGGGAGCCAATCTTTAGGGGTTTTCCTGTTGTTTTTCCTATAAAGAGGCATGTTTTAAGGCCATAAAGGTTGTTGTTGTTAGGTGATCATAGAATGCACTTTTGCAGGTTAATGCATGTGCAAGTGTAGGTTTTTGGTCATGCATATGTAAGTCGATTTGGCTACAGGGTTGTTCTTTCTTGTGCAAGAGGGTATGATGTCAATTGTGTCTAAGGTGTGGACCAAGGTTAGACATGTAACCTTTTATTCTGAATGAATAATACAACAAGAGCAGAATGCTCAAAGGAATGTTGGTTTCCCCGGTTAAGGGTTTTTAGGGTAAAATCTCGGTGTATTGTGTGATTGCTTGTTTCATATGCATTCTTGATTAAAATCTTCTTCTCTTCTGCTATGATTAGTGTGGAAGTGCCTTGCATTTCCTGACATGTGGTATCAAAGCTTAGGTCTACCCTAACAAGTGAGTTATCATAGGGGTGTAATGCTTTGGCGAGTATATCAGATCTTGATCTGCAGATCTTGAATCTAAGAACTAAGCCCTAGGTACAATAAGAGTCATAAGTCATAAATTGTTTTAAAGATCGCGGTAAAGAATGGGAAGAAATTCCAGAATAGAGATAGAAAGATTCAATGGCTATAATTTTGAGATTTGGAAGCTTAAAATGGAAGATCTTTTTCTAGATCGAGAACAATGGACAGCGATTTGTCCAGGTACCCAGCTGACAGACATGTCGATGGAAGAATGGGAGAAATTGGAAAGAAAAGAAAGAAGTATGAATCGGTTTGGTCTTGCAGATTCAATGTTGTTAAATGTCTCAGGTGAATATTCGACCGAGACATTGTGGGACAAGCTAGGAAGCTTATACCAGTCGAAATATCTGGTAAATAAGTTGTTTCTCAGAAATAAATTGTATCTTATGAGGATGAGTGATGGAAGTTCGGTGACTAAGCATTTAAATACGTTTAACACTGCATTAATCCAATTATCGTCTGTGGATATAAATATCACTAATGAGGAGAAATATATCAACCTATTATGTTCTTTTCTAGACTCATGGGATAGCTTAATCGTAGATATTGGGAGTAATGCAACCACACTAGCGCTAGAGGACGTGGTTGCTTCTCTGTTGTTGGAAGAAATGAGAAGAAAGAACATGGAAGGATCAACCAAAGATTCTCTGGTAGTGAAAGGTTGACGGGTAGACATAGATAAAGATAGATTCTCCGGTAGAAAGTTCAAGTCGAAGGGTGGATATAAATCCCCGGTTCATTCGATGTGAAGATGTTGGAAATGTGATAAAGATGAGAATTATAAAAAGGATTATAATTTGAAGGCAATAGAAGGAAGTGTCATATCCAACGAGAAGTAGTCGACTAAGAGAAAGACGACCTCGGAAAAAGGAGGTGATGTGTATCTGGTGTCGACTAGTACACAGTCGGATCAATATGTTTGGTTGATCGACTTAGGAGCATCCTATCATATGACACCACATAAAGAATGGTTCTGTGAATATAATATGATCTGGGTGATATGTTCTTGGGGGACAACTCGACAACCATAATTGCCGGATGGGGAAGAGTCTGACTGAAAATACAGGATGGGAGGAAAAGAACCCTTCCAGGTGTGCTACACATTATGGGTTTGGAAAGAAACTTGATATATGTCAGCAAGATGAGTGATGCAGGTGCTCATACTCTGTTTCATAAGGATTTTTGCAAGATGTTTAGAGGTGCGATGGTCTTAATGAAGGGAGTTCGGATTGGTACCCTGTAAAAATTGTTAGGGAATGTAGAATCAATTGGATGCAACAACATTGTTTCTCCTAAAATCGACTCGACTCGATGTCGAAGCAACTTGACTTGACTCTAGCTAAGTTAGTTCAAACTAACTTGACAAGGCATGATGAACTTGACCTGACTAGGTTATGGCATGAGAGGATGGGACACATTAGAGAAAAATGACTTCGAGCTATGMAAAGCAAAGGTGTGGTCAAAGGTTTTCTTGAATGTTGTCTAGAAGTAAAMTTTTGTGAACATCGTATATATGGGAAACAATGTCRGGTGAGGTTCCCATCTGGAGTGACAAGGGAAAATGGGATTCTAGAACTGGTGCATAGTGATCTGTTTGTCCAGGTTACAATTCCTTCACTTAGTGGATCCATGTATTATGTCTTCTTCATAGATGATTTTTCCAGGAAGACATRGATATATTTTCTGAGGAAGAAATCATAGGTTTTGGAGAGATTTAAGGAGTTTAATGCTCTTGTGGAAAACCAGACAGAGAAGAGGATTAAAGTGCTAAGGACTGACRATGGTGGTGAATTCTGTGGAAAGGAATTTGATCAATTATGTAAGCAATGTGGCATATCACGCCAAAATACCACACCATATACCCCACAACAAAATGGAGTTGTCGAGAGAATGAACAGAACATTGATGGATAAGGCAAGGATCATGCTCAATGGTGTTGGGCTTGCACAAGAATCTTGGGTGGAGGCAATCGAGATTACAAGATATCTGGTGAATATGTCTCCTTCGTCAGTGCTAGTCAAAATGAATCCAAATGAGGTATGGTCTAGTAAGAAGCCTTCGGTGGAACATCTCAAGGTATTTGGTTGTGATGCATTTGTGCATGTTCCCAAGGAAAAGAGAATCAAGTTGGACAAGAAAGCATTCAAATGTATTTTCATCGGGTACAAAGAAGGGATGAAAGGGTATAAGCTTTGGGATCCTACATCAAGGAGAATAGTGTACAGTCAAGATGTGGTCTTCAAAGAAGTTAGAGGTAAATCTGAGCCTGAGGAAGTCGTTCAGACCGAGAATTATCCTGATACGGTGTGGTTTGAACTGAGGAACGAAGAAGATTATTCAAATGGGTCGACTAAATCTAAGGAAGTAGTGGAACAATTGAATCTGGTGGTAAGGAGGTCATAAATAATAATAAAACAAGTTGAAAGGTAGAGTCCACCTGACTTATGTTTCACATTCATGCTAACTACCATCGAAAATGAGCTCAAGTCGGTCGGTGAGGAAGTCGACTCAGCAAAGAGTAAACTTTGGAAGGACACCATGGTCGAAGAGATGTAATCCTTGTACAAGAATGAGACATGGGATTTAGTAAAGTTACCTCATGGAAGAAATATCATTGGTAGCAAGTGGGTGTTCAATAAGAATATGAATGTCGCAGGTCAAGTCGGGAAGTTCAAATCTCGACTGGTAGCGAAAGGATATTCCCAAGTCGAGGAAGTCGAATTTGGTGAGATTTTTTCCCCTATTCAAAAACTAACTTTCATTAGAGTGATAATATCTCTGGCTGCAACATTCGATATGGAGATAGAACAGATGGATGTGAAGACAACATTCCTACATGGGGACCCAGAAGAAGAAATCTACATGAAACAACCTGAAGGATTTGTAGTAAAGGGAAAGAAAGAGTTGGTGTGCAAACTCAAAAGATCCCTTTATGGTCTAAAGAAATCGCCAAGGATGTGGTACCGGAAGTTTGACACTTACATCCTTAGTTTGGGATTTGCAAGAATCAAAGTTGATCATTGCATATATTGCAAGGAAGATGGTGGGTGTTTCATATATGTAGATTTGTATGTCGATGACATGTTGTTGATTGGAAAAAACATGGACACAATAAAGGAGGTGAAGAAGTAGCTATCCTCCAATTTCGACATGAAGGATCTATGTGTAGCTAAATTCATTATGGGAATGGATATTGAGAGAGATCGGGCCACTAGAAATCTCTGGTTGAATCGGACAAAGTATATTGAAACAATTTTGAAACGACTCAACATGTAGGATTTCAAACCGATGAAGGTGCCAATTCGAGTGGGAGAAAGGCTTATTGATGAATAGTGTCCAAAGACATAGGAAGAGATAGAGGACATAGCACATGTTCCCTATGCAAGTGTTGTTGGTAGTATGATGTATGCGATTTTATGCACTCGACCAGACATTTCCCATGCAATGGGAGTGTTGAAAAAGTACATGTGGACACCTCGAAAGGAGTACTAGACAGTTGTCAAGAGAGTATTCAGGTATTTGTGTGGCATGAAGGACTATGCTATATGCTACCAAAGAAGACCTGGAGATGACAATGGTAAATTAGATGTACATGTCTTTGTCGATGTTGGATCAACAGAGGTCAACCAACGGATATGTCCTCAAGATGTTCGGTGGAGAAATAAGCTGGATGAACAAGCGACAAGCAGTTGTAGCCTTGTCAACTACAGAAACTGGATACATGGTGGCCACTCATGGAAGAAAAGAAGTGGTATGGCTTCAAAGATTGTGTTCAGGAATCGCATTTGGGAAGAGAGCTATGAAGGTAAATTGTGATAGTCAAAGCACAATATTTATGGAAAAGAACATTGTTTATCATTCAAAGACTAAGCACATTGATGTACAATACCATTTTGTAAGAGATATGGTGGAAAGTAACAAGGTGCTACTGGAGAAAGTAGAGACGTTGGAAAACATAGCAGACTCATTGACCGAGTCTGTGAGTGTTGTGAATTTCTCTTGGTGCAGAGAGGCAATGGAAATTGTTTCCCTAGGTTTCTGAACAAAAGTTTAGGAATCTCATGTTTCAACAAAGAAGACAACAAGTGGGAGAATGTTGGGTTGTTATATTCTTTGAAGTGAAAGTATATTCGAGGTGAATCAAATGACGGTCGAGGTTGAGGTAGATCAACAACATCGACAGCGATTTGAAGGTCGAGGAATTTGACCGGGTAAAGTTGAAGTGGAAGATATCAACGGAAAGTAAACTGACAAGAGGTCAAAGTGCAGGCATGTGACAACCGACTAGAGACTGAATGGAGTTCGATTGGTAGTCGACTGGTAAACCCGACTTGGATTTGACTATAACAGAATCCCGAGATTTGTATCCAATGATATGCATGGATCTGTAACCATTTTTGGGCACCAATCTTTAAGGTTTTACCTATTGTAAATCCTATAAAGAGGCATGTTGTAAGGTCGTAAAGGATGTTGTTGTTAGGTGATCATAGAATGCACTTTTGCAGGTTAATGCATGTGCGAGTGTAGGTTGTTGGTCATGCATATGTAAGTTGATTTGGCTACATGGTTGTTCTTTATTGTGCAAGAGGGTATGATGTCAATTGTGTCTTAGGTGTGGACCAAGTTTAGACATGTAACCTTTTATTCTAAATGAATAAGAAAATAAGAGAGCATAACGCTCAAAGGAATGTTGGTTTTCCTGGTTAAGGGTTTCCAGGGTAAAATCTCGGTGTACTGTGTGATTGCTTGTTTCATATGTGTTCTTTATTAAATTCTTCTTCTCTTCTGCTAGGATTAGTGTGGAATTTCCCTACATTTCCTGACAAAATTGACCCCCTTCTTCACACAAAACAATGCGGTCAAATTCTCATAAAATGAAATCTGAACTAAGATCTTCATAGACAACATATTAGCACAAAATAAACATCACCATTATGCTCCTCTTAGAAAATTGAGAAGAATGAGTATAAACATGACTTTGTTTGGACATGGTGCTCAATGACATGCAAAACAAGGCAAATTCATGACTCTTGGCATCCAAATCCACACGTGGCATGAAACCTGAGGCATTGTATTGTATCTTGCATTGTACTACTGTATCTTTTTTGAAATTTGTGCCCTTTAAATAGACTAGTTCGGCCAAACCATAGCCCGACCTTGGTGAGGACTTGGCATAAACTTAAATGAATGTTCGTTGGAATATTTGCAACATAAGGTGCCTTTGGTGTATGTGGGAAGAGGTCACGTGTTTGACCCCGCAGACCTCTCCTCCTTTGGCACTTTATGCGACTATATATATTATATATATAGTATGGTATACTTATGTTTGGTGGAGAATAGTTGTTAACCCCCACCCCCCCGAATCTAGGGTATGGTTATATGGGATTCGAATAAACCACGGGCTGAGGCTTAGCCTTCATCCCTTTTCCCGCCAATTAAACCTCTAATCAACTTCAAATAAAAAATTTCACATATGACTATTAATTCATATGTTATGGCACATTGGGAAATCGTTGAAGTTGCTAGCATGAGGTCGAGGGTTCGACCCTTGTCACACACCATATTTTTTTGGAAATAACAATAAAAAGGCCAATGGAAATCTGCCACATGGCAGACTCTCATTGGTCCACCTATGTGAACCATGCCATGTGTCAAATGTTGATTAGTCCACTTGGATTGTACAATTTCCCTATCACCTTGCCAACTCAATTGTATAATATGCCATGTCAACAATTGTTTGCCATGTGTTTCCATGTGGTGTTGCCATGTCAGCATTGTACGACATGTACGTATGTGCCACGTGTCACCCCTTTTTGACCTATTGACCTTGTTTGACCAAAACTTTGAAGAGCCATAACTTTCTCATATGAACTCCGTTTGAGGCAATTTTTACACCGTTGAAAAGTTCTCGTTGAGCTATATGCAATGATGTCGTTTTCAAAAACATTTGAGATGATACATTTTTTACCATTTTTGGATCCTCGTGGATCTCTTTAAGTGTTCTGGATCCTCCTGGATCACGTAGGCTGAAGACACGGAGCACCAAGAGCCAGATGAGAAGATAGAGCCCCTCCTCTTACCACACATCACCATTGATCGACAACAAGTATGCCCAACACACCATTTTGGCCCAAAAAAGACGGCATGCCTTGCTTCATGAGGTAACAAGTCTGATCTCATGGTAAGTGTCATTTTAATAATTGGCGCATTTGAGCATGTTGTAAAGAGTCCTTCCTTGATTATGAAAATGTTTGCTCATAAATTATATATTTTGCCTCATTTCACCTTGGTGGTTGACATTTTTTCCTAGTAAGTGGGTCACCCTCGAGAAAAGGTTTCCTACCGGGGGGTCTACTTGAAGGATCACCATACCATTCCCATCCATGTTTACCACTTTCCACACTTCTTCCCCTTTGTTTCTTCATCTTTTGGGTTTTCGGGCTTATTGACCCCAAGAAGGGCTTGTACCTCATTTCATGGGAAGAAGGGGCTAAAGGCCCAGAGGTGTTGTAGCTGACAAAAGATAAAAGATATAAATTATCCTATG
>ML788149.1:17465-30846 GCA_009831015.1 Picea engelmannii | reverse complement strand
GATATTGCAGAGAGCATAGTAATATAATGGAACTCAAATTTTATTAATGAATGAAAATAGAAAAAGAATGTAAGATGCAAAGCAATACAAACTAGCTAGAATGGTGGTGGCTTATCACTGAAGAGAGATGTGTCAGCTACGCTTATTCACCAGAAGAGATTACAAGAGGCCAAGACCATTGTTTAAACATAAAGTATGAAGTCTTAAGAGGCAAAACCCCTAAATATCCAAAACTCTAACCTAGGAGATAATGTGGAAAAAGGAATGTAGGCCTCAAGGAGCATCCCTTAGGTTTTTATGAACAAACAAACATAACACATTGCACTTAGGTTATCTTTGCACCAAATCACCACATTCAAATAAATGGTAGCTAAAGTTTTGTAACAAGTCTCTAAAATTTATAGGCTTTCTCCTCTACATTCCTTAGGTGTTTATGAGAAGATTGATACAACTATCCCTCTTCCATCTCAACATCCCCTTCTAACAATGCCTCTCCTCTTTACTCCTATTCATTCAATTTGACTTGGTAAAAGACTAGTGTTTAGGGGTGAAGTTTGTGCAATGGATGCAAGTAGTGTGATGAACCCACAATAATCAATCCAATGGACATTAACACACCATGCAATTATTCTATGTACAATCCAAGTAATTGCAAGTGAATGATCGAAATAAGTAGCCTTAATATTACATGATCATTAAAGTAACATCTATCACCTCTATACACTTTCCAAGCAAATGCAAACAAAGAACCATGATTAAAACCCTTATTCTTACATAGTTAGCATCCTCCCCCTAAAAAACTAATAAATATGTTGTTTAGTTATTAATGTTAATAGGAAAAATAAGATTTAATCAGCCATGTTATTATTATCAATAACATGATTATAATATTTTATTAATATGTATTTAGTATTCATGAAAATTTGGGTTCTCTCTGATTCTTATTTAGTTATTGAATGTAAGGATTCCTCACTACTTATTACATCATCCACGTGATGATTTTTATCAATCAGCCAGGGAGGGTTTCAAGCTCCCAGCCTTGCATGTTGGTACAATATATGCGGCCAACCGTGGCAAACAATACGGATTTAGTTCGAATTAGTCCCTTCTTCTTCTCTTTCATAAAAATGCTCATATTAATATGTATTTAGTATTCATGAAAATTTGGAGTATATATCAAAAAAGTTATGCACTTTTCATTAAGAACTTGTTTTTTATCTTATAATAATGAAAAAGGGATTATCTTTTATTTGGTAGTAGGTAAAGGAGAAACATTTTCTCCCATGTTAAACAAGAAATATCATCATGAGAAAGGAAACACTTAATATTTTTCAACATTTTTATATTTTCCCATCATCAAAATGACCAAAATCTGGTTGAGCAATCTTTAACGAAGTTGTAATTTAAGATTGATTAAATTGTTGTTCTCAATGTACAAATGGATTCAACACCCTCAAATACCCCTACTACAATTGGATTATTCATTTGTAACATCTAATATCTACAATTTCATCAATAAAAATTATTCTTACCAGATTTCAAGCCAAAATTGTTGGTTTCCCTTCCCACTATTTTGAGCAGCTGAAAAAGAACCAAGTTGTAGGACATTTACACCACAACTTCTCACAATAGTGTCAAATGTTTTTTCAAGTTTTAAAATTGTAAAAAGAAAAGTAAACAAATGTAAAAGGGGATAAAATTGCAATCCTAAACTTAGAAAGGTTGCATTTTAAGTAGAAAACAAACCACTATGTCAACATTAGCTTGTGAAGTTGATGGAAGAAGCACGTAGTGAATGCCCTCGCCAAATTTCAAGTCTTTCTAATAACATGCTTGTACATATGTTGGTGATAGTTGTACACTAATACATGTGTTAACAATTGGTACCATTTACCCAATAAATACCCCCACACTTTGGCAATATTTGCATAATAACTACCCTACACATAAACTCTTCACTAAAAAATTATTTTTATAGAATAGTGACATGCTTCTATGCCAATAATAAAGATCTCAGGTAGAACTAGAGAGTTGATCAGAAACATCTAATAAAATTAATTAATTAATATAACCCTAAAACCAAATATCACCACACTAATAATTTCATTGAGTAATTAAAACACAATAGAGAAGTGATTGAATCATTTATGTTCCTCTAGCACCTAAAACTTGCTAGCACAACAATCAAAGACTTTTAAGTTTTTCTATTTGTTAATGGTGGTTGAATCTTGATGTTTAGATAATTATAATAAAGGTATCTTATTCTTTTATTATCTTCACACACAAATGATAACAAGTAGTGACTAAAATCTTATAAAACCTTCACAATCTAAATCATAATGATTTTGTGTTTGTTTTGAATGAAACTAATAAATTGAAGCATTATATTTATATGTTTATCAATTAGAAAAGTAGTAAATTTATTTGATATATAAATAATGCATGATAAAACACATTTAAATTTCATTATCATTTATGTATTATAGATAAATGCATTGTATCTATAATTAAACTTTTTTTTAAAATGTTGTAAATATTATTTTGATATAATTATCTAAAATTTAGATAATCAATAATGAATAATGCAAGGCAATCAATATATTAAATAGCAAGTTTGGTTAATTTAAATATTAGTATAAACTTTCTTAATATGTTATGGGGAATTAGCATTCATAATGTTGAGTTGCATAAATATATTTTTGTAGGCATGTGAATTACTCATCATTAATTTAACATAACCAATATTTTGGGTGTAATGGAACCATCTTTTCAAATTTTTCAATGAAACATATAATTTTAGAAAGTGGTAGAAATTACAAAACAATGTACTAGATGATTGTCATATTATAAATTAAAATCAATGCAGTATGTTTACAATTCACTCCAGTATAGATGTCTGCAGGGTTCCTCGGAATTTCTTCACAACTCTTGGCTCACTATCTGATTGAACCACCATCTGTTTTTTGGACCTGTTATCCCCTATTTCTAGGGATAACTGAGGAGATGATGTCTCAAGGCCCTCAGGTTGCAGACATGGAGTACGGAAAGACATATGACTGACAACATCCACATGCATAGACAAAGACCCACTTCACCACCACACATTCTCAGTTCATCATGATGGCATTCACCACATCATCATGTTTCCATAAGACAATGGGTCTTGCTCCATGAAGTACAAGTCAGGTATTGTGGTAAGTGTCACTTTAATACTTGAGGAATTTCAGTATGTTGCATTTAAAGTTGCTTTTGATTATAGAACGTCTGCTTGGAAATTATGCTCTTTGCCCTATTTCACCTTGGTGCTTGACATTGTGCCCTTGTAAGTGGTCACCCTTAGGGAAAGGTTTCCTACTGGGAGGTCTCTTGGATGTCATCGTACCATTCTCGATGATACTTATCATTTTTCACACTTCATCCTTTTCGTCTCCTTGTCTTTTGGGATTTTAAAGTGTACTGACCCAAGAAGGGATTGTACCTCATTCCATGGGAAGAAGGGGTTGAAGGCCCAGATGGAATGTAACTGACAAAAGATAAAATCCAAAATTACAATCTTCTAGATGCTTGCCTAAAGAGGTCCTGAGAACAATGAAACATTTGTCTTAAAAGAATTGAAGACCTGCAAAAACAAATTTCACATATATAAATGTCCCACTTGTTGAGGGATCTACACAAATGTTGTACACCCTTTGTTTTACCCACATGGCACTATGTGTACCTCTAGATTCAAGTGACATTGTGATACTCCTTCAAGCCTTATGTTACCCAATTGGAGTACCCAAATGTTCTAAACTTTGATTAATTAATGGCAATAAATGGGTTTGAAAAAATGATGCATTGAAAACGAAGGTGCAACACACCCTCTACAAAGGCACCCATAAATGAGACAACACAAACCCTTGTATGTCATGAACCCTGTGCCCAAAAGTCTTGCCCCCATCCACTTAATCTTCTTCACATAACTTAGAGAGGGTCCACCTGGGAAACACTCATTGACTTCGGGAATGACTTACCCAATAGGTCACCTTGACAACCCTCCCATACCTAAACTTGGCAAGTTGCATAGGGTCTTTGAGCACTTGTTTAATTTGATGAGGTAGTTTTGATGCACATGTTTAGGTGGCTCTTGTATTAAATGTGATTTTACTTGCCATGATATATTTGACTTGAGACCCTTGGAAGGCGCACTCATTCATCTTTGCGGGACCTTATTTGGTGGACGTTTTGAAGGAACAAGCCTAGCTTGAGACTTCTTGGGGGCATAAATCCCATGGATGGATGCCATGACCCAGACCTTGGGGCAAGACGTATCATGGACGTTGCCTTTGGAGGCAAGGGAAGACACCTTGGAGGACCTCACCTAGCCCTTACCAACCCAACGACTTGCCTTTGGAGGCTAAAGTGCTGCACTTTTGGGCGTAGCATCTTGTTTGGAGCTAGGGTTTGATGGTGGTGGTGATGCTTGATGAGGATTTGGCATGATGGATTGGAGGACACTTGGCATGAGGACACATGGCCTTTGGAGGCCTAACGCTCTCTTCAACAACCCAATGACTTCCTTAAAGTGCCAAAACGTCACCCTTTTAGGGTATGTCGTCTTGTTTCTAAGGTTTCTTTATGTGTAAAATCAAATTATGAATTTTAAAGGGGAAATTAAAGGGGGTTGGCCTCCTTAATTGTGTTTTACCCTAATGATATGTTGACAAAATTTATTTTTAGTCTTGTATAAATAAAGGGCAAAGATTTTTTCATTTTGATAAGTCACTCTCTCTTGATTGAGAGAGACTTGGCTGAAATTTTTGCCCCACTTGGGCAATTTACTACATTAATTTTTTGGTGTAATTTGTTCATGTATCTTCTTCTCGTGTGGATCAATGCTAGGTGCTATCTCTTGGAGGCTAATTCTTTGCAAGTGTGGTGGAATATCTTGTAAAAACTAGGGTTTACATGCATATCTCTTGGAATTGGTAATATTTTTTGCAATTTGTATGTTGTCTTATTAATTTCATGGTTATTTTGTTTAACTCTTGGAGAAGTATAAGGGCATACACCCTACGTCAATATATTTCATCTTCTTGCTATTGATTTCTCTTTTTTTAAGGATTGCTACCGGTAGTAAAAGGGATTACACCCCGGTAGAGTTTTATCCTTGTTAGGGTTTTCTTACTCTAGGAAGTTAAAGGGCTAACACCCCTAGAGAAGTGGTAAAACCTAACCTTACACAAGAGACTCCATCACTCAATTGAAGAAGGCACTAATCTATTGCACCGAAGATTGTATATTTATGCATTGGTAAATGTGGATATTGATGTTTTGAATTGCTCAAGTGGCTAGTTATTTTTTGCATGCTAAAGGCTTTCTAATGCCCTAGGAGAGTCTTGTTTTGGACAAGATTACTTATTGTTGTAATAACATTTAAGTTACAACCATTAGGGTTGTAACAAACTACTCTCTTCAACTTTTACTACTCTTTCTACCGCTGAAAATTGCAAGTAAATAGTGCTTATTAATCTACTTGTTAAGGGCTTTCTTTTGAGTGCTTGGCTTGTGATTTTATGTGGCTAGAACTTCTTGTTGTAGCAATTGTTTGCTACAGCCATAAGGGTTCCCTAATACTTTGTTGATAACTTTATTTAGCAGCCCTATTTTACAGTCAAAGTTTGTGCTTAAGTATTAAAAAATTATCTCCTTGTTTGGTGCTTCATTTTCTAATAAATATTTGATAATTTTGGCGATTAATTTTGCAGTAACTAGCTCTTATCATTGCCGATATATATTATTGTTTATTGTTGTAATATAGAACAACAAGCTTCACTTGCTTGTCCCTTTGATTTCTGGGCTTGTATCTCGATCATTTGTCTTGTTTTGGGCAAGTACAATTATCTTTTGCAAGTACACTATACTTCAGTAGCCTACCCTTATCAACAAAACTCTTATCCAAGCCCTTTTCCACTTCTTAACTTGACCCATAGGGGTTTCACCTTCCATCACTCCACTTTCCATCTCATTTTTGTTAATTTTCCATAAGCTAGGTTAAGCATGAATTTCATTCCATTTTAACAATTAACCATAACCATATATGTTGCAGCAACCAAGATCACATGAAGAAGCACCATGCACAAGAACACAAGATGTATCCTAGGAAACCCTTCTCAAACAAGGGAGAAAAACCCAGCCAAACTTTGCTATAATCTTCAAGAGAAAGACCTTTACCACCAAGAATATCCTATCACACAAGAGGGTGCACAAAACCTAGAAACCCTAGCACCCAAGAGAGGTGCGCAACTTTGACCAAGAAGTGTACTTGCTGAAATTTCCAAAACTTACAAGTGAGTGTGTCTACAATGAAAGACTTCCTCTTATTTATATTAGACTTGTCCTGTCAACTAAAGTGTCTATTGGCACAATAGGGTCAACCTCACTTAGACATATTATTTATTTATTATTATAATAATTAATATTAATATTAATATTGATTATCTTTTACAGTTTATCTTTAGACACAATAAGATAGGGTCGACCTGTACCCTTTACATAATAACTAGGGTTACAGGTAGGCCTGACTCTTGAACAACATATAGCAAAGGATTGGATACACCCACTAGTGTTCATCCACTAGAAGCCACATCCATAGGGATGCCATAGACCTGAGTCACTGCATTACACAGATGAGCTAGGTCCTCACACATGCACTTATGCTCATCCATAGTCACGTCTGCTCTACAGATCTGTTTTCCCACTGCCACTAGCAGGAGGATCATCTAGAGTCTTCACATCAACTCTGTTGTTGTTCAGAGGAGGCCATCACATCATCTTCGTTCTTATTCTCATGATGATGTGCCCAACGCTTTTCGGGATTTCCCTAATTCAACATATCGCTCTTACATCGGATAATCATCTGGAGTTATTCTCTCTCACATCCTGGAGGAGGCCATATACATTCCTAGCCCCTGTCCCAGGCTAGAACCACAAACCCTTTATTAGGGGCTTTCTCTCAAGTTTGTAAGTTGAGAGTAAAACTTCACATAGCTGCTATATTCCACATCTCATAGGTTTGCAAGCTGGAGGATGTCTCCTATAGCTGCATTCATCAACACTCCCTCTCAGCTAGGGAGGCATTCTCCATTAAGCCAAGTCTCATACCAATGTACTCTAAGTTTTTTTTTTGGCCAATGGTCATTCATACTCCCTCTTAACTTGGAAGGAGTTCTTCACCAAGTAAAAGTTTGTAGTCTACTCAGGTGTAGGAAGGTACTGCAAGTCTACACTTTTCTTTTGCGATATATCTTAGATATAAGGATACTTCATCTCATCGTGTTTTGAACCATCAGGAAGCACTGGAATCTCAAAGAGATTTACACACAACTCTTAGTTATCATCATAGGATCCATCTCATGGTCAAGTTAAATCTGTCGGAAGTTTGTGAAGCCACATTGCTTCGCACACTTACTGCTATATATACTCTGTCTCTGGTGTACTCAAGGCCACAGAGTCGTGTTTCCTGCTGTGTCAGGAAACCCTGGAAGGCTTCAAGGTAGAACATCAACCAGATGTGCTTTTTCGGTCCACTGTACTTTTTGCTCAATCTGAATCGGCATATTTTGCCAACTCAAGTTCACACTGGAGGCATATCTCGGACCATATCCAATTGTGTCTTAATACATGTTTTGTTGTTGCCTAGTGAGTATGTCTCGGTTGACTCATCACATTCACTGCATGGCATGAATCAAGTCTAGTGTTAATCAGATACATCAGTGATCCAATCAACTGTGGATTAGTCTTGTTTGAATCATCGTCAATCTTCTTCTTTAAATCCATCACGGTGGATTTGCATTCTGTCATACTTCTTTAATATTCCCACTGTATATTTTCCTTGAATCAAGAAAATTTCATCGGTCCTTTGTCATACTTCTTGTCCCAAGAAGTAGTGTATCATACTCAGATATTTTATGAAAATCAAAGATCTTTCTTGTTTGTTTTCAACAACAAGGCTTTATGAATAAGTCATCAAAATCGGGCTCTCGTCACCAACACTGTAATAATATAGGTTTGGATCAGCAACACTCTTGCTGAAATCCAAACTCATCAAGAATTTGTCTATCTGATATAGTTTCCAACTCATGGAAGGTAGTACGGATGGAAGTGTGTCAGGTTCACTAGGTCAAGTGTCTCATCATAGACAACTCCTTCTGTTTATGAGAGTCCTCTGGCTATAGATCTCATTTTTTTGAATTTCTCGACACTTCCATCAGTTGCATGCTTGATCTTATAGATCCTCTTGGAAGTTACCACAAACTTCCCTTTCTGGTTCCTAAATAATATCTTATGCATCATTCTTTAATGTGTACCGATATTTCTCTATTATGGCATCTTGTCATACGGGTTCTCTTGTTGCTTCTCTAAGACAAGAGTCTCAGCATCAATGAAGTGGCTCATGACTGAAGGATAGCTCGAAAAATCTCTTTTTGCTTTCTCAGAATGTGCTTGTATGTTTCTTTGCCTCTAGTAGAGTGAGTTTAGGTAGGCCTTTTAAGCCCTACTACAATATCTCTGAACATATCAACTGGAGCAACTGGATCAACTGGAATAATGTATTTCTCCCTCTGAACTGTTGAAGGGGGAGAAGGTATAGTCTTACTGTCAATCTCCATCTGAGATTCTTTGGATCTTTGAAGGATTTTCTCTTCTTTAAAAGACAATGTTTCTTCTTGTCTTAATCTGTTTTTGACAAGGGATGTCGATCTGGAATGTCTTGGAAGATTCATTGTATCCTTCTTTCAAGAATAATGTTTCTTCTTTGTTCTTTGCACAAGGGACAAGGTTTTGGACTCTTGTACCAGGGATAATGGTCCAAGTTTTGAAAGCTCTTTTATAAGAAGCGATAATCTTCTTTTATTTTAAGAAACATGCAATTTATTGTAAGATTTAGAATAGAAAGACTTTACCTATTTGTAGTAACATCCTTCTTTAGAGAAAGTACTTCTCGTTTCTTCTTTCTTCATTTTCTTGAGGTGGATCAAGATCAACGTCGGCAGTGGTGGCATATTGTTTTTCCTTCTTTCTGGTTGGACAATATTTAGCAACATGTCCATACTTGTCACATCTGTAGCATTGAACTTTTGAAAGGTCTCTTCTTTGATATGAAGGTTTTTCTTCTTTAAATGTTTGCCTGAAGTTTCTTTTGAATTTTCCTCCTTTTCTGGTATGAAGTGCAAGAGCATGATTTTCTTCTGAGTTATCTTCCACTCATCTATTTCTGAGTCTTAGTTCTTCATAAGTACAATCTATCCATAGTCACTCGAATGTTGCTAGAGTTTTTCTTCCATTGATGCTCTAGAGGAAGGGCTCTTATGATTTTGGAAGATTCTGAAGAGTAGTTAAGATAAGTTCTCTATTAGACATGTTTTCTCCAATTGTCTCTAGTTGTTCTTTAACTTTCGATAACTTCACGAAGAAAAGTGCAACTGTGTCATCTTCCGTCATCTTAGTACTTTGGAGTTGACTTCTCAAGGCGAGGGCTTTGAGAGTGTTGTCACTTTCAAACATTCCTTTTAGCGTTTTGTACATATCATAGGCAATCTTCAGATTTGCAATCCGGGGCAAGAGATGATCTCTTACTGAGTAGATGATTATTTTCCTTGCTATGACGTCATCTTCTTTTCTTATTTTCTTCTCTAATTCAGTTGTTGTTTCTGGTAGAGTTTTAGTGGTTGCATCCAGGAGATCTTCTTCTTCAAGAGTGACTAGCAGCTTTGATTTCCAAGGGCTGAAGTTGCTTGCTCCATCAAGCCTATCTTCCATTGGAGTTCTGTTCTTCATCTATTCTTGGATCTTTTGTAGTATGGATTATGTTTGGACTTATGACTGCCAAAAAATCAATTTAATAGTATCACAGAGATGCTTGCTGATCCAAAACAATATTTCTTCATAAAACTAGAAATATTCTGCAGAAGTTTCGATACCCTAGGGCCAAAAATCAAATTTTCTCGAAATTAAGTTTTGAGAGACTTTGGAGATGCACTAGAAGAGGTTGTACTCTTCTATGGTGGAATTAGCCTCGGCGTCCAAGTTTCAGGGGTTGAAATACTTCAAGAAGGAGGGTCGTATGGAATTTTCTAGAACCCTGGGAAGGCTATACGGTTTTGCAGAAGTGAAGGGTTCGCTGAAAAGGGATGAGACTTGGTGGATGCTTCTGCAATGGGTTCTTTCATGACCTATGCTCTGATACCATGTTAATTTTCCATAAGCTAGGTTAAGCATGAAGTTCATTCCATTTTAACAATTAACCATAACCATATATGTTGCAGCAACCAAGATCACATGAAGAAGCACCATGCACAAGAACACAAGATGTATCCTGGGAAACCCTTCTCAAACAAGGGAGAAAAACCCAGCCAAATCCTTTGCTATAATCTTCAAAAAAAAGACCTTTACCACCAAGAATATCCTAGCACACAAGAGGGTGCACAAAACCTAGAAACTGTAACACCCAAGAGAAGTGTGCAACTTTGACCAAGAAGTGTACTTGCTAAAATTTCCAAAACTGACAAGTGAGTGTGTGTCTACAATGAAAGATTTCCTCTTATTTATATTAGACTTGTCATGTCAACTAAAGTGTCTATTGGCACAATAGGGCCGACCTCACTTAGACATTATTTATTTATTATTATAATAATTAATATTAATATTAATATTAATTATCTTTTATAGTTTATCTTTAGACACAATAAGATAGGGTCAACCTGTACCCTTTACACAATAACTAGGGTTACAGGTAGGTCTGACTCTTGAACAACATATAGCAAAGGATCTGATACACCCACTAGTGTTCATCCACTAGAGGCCACATCCATAGGGATGCCATAGACCTAAGTCATTGCATTACACAGATGAGCTAGGTCCTCACACATGCACTTATGCTCATCCATAGTCACGTCTTCTCTACAGATTTGCTTTCCCACTGCCACCAACAGGAGGATCATCTGGAGTCTTCACATCAACTCTGTTGTTCAGAGGAGGCCATCACATCATCTTTGTTCTTATTCTCATGATGATGTGCCCGATGCTTTTCGAGATTTCCCTAACTCAACAGATCGCTCTTACATCGGATAATCATCTGGAGTTCTTCTCTCTCACGTCATGGAGGAGGCCATATACATTCCTAGCCCCTGTCATGGGCTGGAACCACAAACCCTTTATTAGGGGTTTTCTCTCAGGTTTGTAAGCTGAGAGTAAGACTTCACATAGTTGTTATATTCCACATCTCACAGGTTTGTAAGCTGGAGGATGTCTCCTATAGCTGCATTCATCAACAATTCCCCCCTAGGGTCATCGGGATCCCCCCCTTGTAGTGATTTTCATCATCACTAAGTGAGGGGAGTGTCTACCTAAGGTGACAGTGGATACGTATTCTCATAGTTGTCTCACCTTTGTAGATTGGGTCAAGCTTTTCCCAACCTACAATCCGTGCGATAACAAGACCTTAAGAAGATAATCACAAATGATACATGTATTTTTGAGAACTATATTCTAACCTGATGAGAGTTATCTTAGACTTATTTTGTCTATTAACCCTAAATATGGTTTTAGATAACTTGTCAGTTTATATTCATGACTGTGATTCTCTTTTCCTACTAGAATCTTTCGAACTGTTATAGCCATTGGTATGCCTTGATCATCTGCTGATGTAATTTTATCCTCTCTTGAATAAAATTACTTGTTTTTTTTTCATATGAAAAAAATTACTCCAGTGTAGATACAATTTGAGAATTAATTCATTTTCCATTCAGTCTTCTACTTTTTAGGGTGTCTATGCATTAAAATGTGAGACAATTTGTTTGCAATGTTTTGGTGTTCAACCCTTGCCTCAAGCCTACTGCATAGTTTCAATTTTATTTTATTTTTATATATTAATCTATCTAATTTGAAATAATTAAACTAGAAATTGTGTGGCCTATGCCATCTACATGTTTACATTGTCACAATGTTTGGCAGGTTTATGTTTGCAATTAATTTTAACTACGTGAAAAAGCTTTTAAGATATCGTAAGAGGGGCACGTGCTTGCTGCAGCTTTGTTAATTTTCAATAAAGGTCTACTTATTATCCCCTTGTAATGAACACAAATCTAGGTGAAAGCTCTTTCGGTTGGGGCTAGGTTCAAATCTTGAATGATTTCAGTTTTATTGCTCCCAATCTACACCAATTATTGACCCGTTTTTATTCCTTGATGTCATCAATAGCTTTCTTTCCAGGAAAATCAATAACACTAATATAATTGTTGTTAAAAATCACTGTTATATATGAATGTCGTAGCAAATACTACACGCACAACATACTTGAAATGATCATTCTATATACATTTTCAACAGGAGATGTTTCAATAGAGTTGGATAAATGTAGGCAATCGATTCACACTGCCATTGCACCTAGAAAGGCGAGATGCTCTTACAGCACGGGGTGTAGTCACACTGATAAAATAAAATATAAAAACATTTTACATTGGACATCACAAATAGTAGAAGTAAAAGAAGAGCCACCATCCAAAAAGTAAAATGATTAAAAAAACATTGACTTTTTCAAAGTAAAAAACAAAGTTAGCATAGATTCATCTTTACTTCAGAAAGGCAAAGAGAGGTTTCTAATAGATGTGTGATTAAAATGGAATTTCAATAGGAATTTATTTGACTAGTTTCTAATTGCCCTGATGTGGCAGGTTCATCCTTCCCCATTTCAGAAGAGTTTACAATTACCATACCCATTTTACAACATTTAAATTGGAATTCTTTGGCCAAGAAGCCATAAGTAGGTATCTATTTTGTCAAAGTCACCGAGGGACAAGCATAAATGTTATTGGAGAAATTTGAACCTTGATGGGGAATCACAACACCTAGTTTTCACCCATCCCATCTGACAGACCACCTTTGAAGATTTTAATACGACATTTTGCAAAATCTGTGTTTAACTCTGTTATATTTTCGTGATTTATAGTCTGTTCTTGCTCACTAGTGCTCAGTTGGAAATGTTGCTTATAAATGTCTTATGCTCCCACAGATTGAATCATACTTCATACAATTAACCTATCTACATTTATTCCGTCTAAACTCTACTTACAGTTTATGATAAGTCGTATAGTTGATTTTCAGGGCTCGTAAAGATCCAACAAATCTAATTTCCCATTATATTATACAGTTGCAAAGACAATATCAACCTTTTACTCCTAAGAACAATGGACACTGCTCTACAATTCCAGTTATTCTACAGAAATTTGTTATATTAGAAAAAAGCAATTCAATATAATCAAAGGTGAGCATATCCATCAGGTATATTAAATTAATTAAGTCAGGCACAATAATAGAGATATGATTGTTCCTCGGACTAGAA
>ML788148.1:350796-362776 GCA_009831015.1 Picea engelmannii | reverse complement strand
AGGGGATTTGGTTTTTCTGCGATTACAACTATACAGACAGTCCTCCTTGAAGAGGAGCGGAGCAGAAAAGCTGAAGCCGAAGTTCTACGGGCCATACAGAGTCATCAGGAGGATAGGCGAGGTGGCATACGAGCTAGAGCTACCGGAAGGTAGTAAGATTCATAACGTCTTTCACGTCTCTTGCCTTAAAAAGGTCGTGGGAGAATAAGTTAGCATTTCTGAGGAGTTTCCACCCTTGGATGAGGAGGGTCAGTTTGAGCTAGTGTCAGAGGAAGTACTAGAGCAGAAAGAGCACAGATTGAGGAGAAGGATCATCAGGGAGTGCTTGGTTAGATGGAGGGGTCTTCCAGTGGAGGATGCCACATGGGAGGGAGAGCATATCTTACAGCACCCAGGATTGATGTTGCTTGAGGACAAGCAATCTCAGGAAGGGAGGACTGTGATGTCTCACTCCCTAGAGTAGGCCAGCAAGGAGTGACTTAGTAGTCTATGTGTTTCGTAGACTATAGTCAGGCACAAACAGGGAACAAGATGGAGAAATAAGGGTGAATTAATGGCTAAACGATGAATTAAGCCAAAATACTTAGGAAAAGTCACTTAAGCCTAAGTCAACGAAGAATTAGAATGAAAAGGTGCTAAAGGGGGATTTAATTAATTAATTATTCACCTTAGGAGGAAAAGCGCCTAGCTTAAGTGAGGTCAATGGTGAATTAGGTTGGGAATGATATAAAGGGAGGAATTTGACCTAATTTCTCATTATGCATTGTTATGATTTGATGTTGAGAGTTCCTAAAGAAGGAGAGGATTCGACTTTATTGTTTATGAATTTCTGGAGGAAACCACCACCATTGATCAGTTTCGGTGTTGAGAGACACACCCTAGCCCATCGGAGATACCATCCAGGTATTTCACTGTGACATTCAAGAGCATCCAGTTACAGGGGGCGCAAGTCAACTAGTGAGGGCGCAAGTCAGATTGAGGGTTTGTGGAGCTGCACGAGGACAGAGCTCTGATTGCATTTTCCTTCTGACCTAGTTGAGATCCAACTAGGGCACTTAGATTGAGCTACTTCCCATCAGAGTCCGACAGTGGAATCATTTAGAGCGCACCATCCAGCCATTTAGGGCGCAGCTCTTTCGGACAAACATTTGGGGTTCCATGCAGAGTATCAAAGCAAATCTTGGGAAACCCTTCCGACCTAGTTCCGCATTTGGCGAGACGATTGTTTTGAGCCCTATAGCAGCAGATTCCGTTGGTGGAATCCTTTGGGGCGCATCCAGTGTCCCAGGGGATGTGCAAACCACCCAGGGGTCCAGATCTGAGATCCAGCACTCATCCATTTCAGTCTAGAGGCCAGGGCGCTTCTATTGGAGCAGTTTCCAGTGCATTTTGATGGTCTATTCTTCCAGATGAGTTTTCCAACTGGTAGAGGTTACCGTACTTCTCCAGGATCACATATTTTTGTCGATCTATCCGTGCATGCATCAGGTCTGCTATCATCTTCTGATCACGGGTATTTTGATGTTATTTGCTTGTATTCCAGTGACGCTCCATGAGATCTAGCTGACGATTATATTCTATATATCTAGTATGTTATTGTATTTCCATGCTTGAGTCGTATAATACATGTTATTGAGCAGTTGATGTTCTTTACTTCTGCATGCATCCTTTATATGTTGTTTAAACCATAAATACGCAACATGCACATGCAATAACCATCAAGATCTCAAACATACTACTGAAACGCATCCAGGAACCCCCCAGTGTATCAGATCTGCAAGACAGAACATTAGATCAGTAGCAAATATCTTGATCAGCGGGATCAGGGATATTTCAAAGAGGGCACAAATTTCAGCCAAGCATCTTCTCCAAATGGGAGAGCTATGATGAAAATGAAATAGAAATGATTCTTATTTATACAAATCTTCTAAAAAGTGTTTGTCCACTTAAGTTAGGGTAAACCACAAAATAAGGGAGACATTTCCCTTTATTTTGCCCCTTTACAATATTAAATCCAATTTAACTTAAAAATTGCATATAAGAAACCTTAAAGATGACGTCAACCCTCTTTAGGGTGGCATTTGGCACCTCTAGCAAGTCGTTGGAGCTTGGAGGTGAAACCGTAGTTTTAAAAACTGGAACCAACACTGGAACCAACACTGGAACCGATCGAGGGTCCAACCAGAACTGGAACTGGAACCGGTAATGAATCGATCGAACCTGTTTCAATGAACCGGTTTTTTAAAAAATACATAAAATATTTAAATTTTAACGAAAAAAAAATATTTTTAATATTTTAAATCATGTTTCCAAAGCATTAGAGACAATATATCCAAAGTATGCTCATGAATATATCAAAACGACACCAAGTGCAATACATATCTAGAGATCGGAACATAAATACATAATCAAGGAGGCTCTAAATGGCCTCTACAACATCAAATAACATCCTAACAAGAGTTAAGACTACAAGCGACTATTTGATTGATCAACATGATCAACGATCAATCATCACTACTGCTAGAAGTAGAAATGGCATGAGCATCCTCGCCCTCAGCATCATCATCTCTCTCTGACTTAGACTCGAACTCAGCCTCAGACTCATCATCTAAATGCTCTCAAATGCTGAATAAGAGAGGTGTGAGGCACTTAGAGGGGAGTGAGAGTGTCTTATAGACTAGAATTATGGTTTAGGGGTGTAATGTCCCCATTTTGGGACATTATAACATTACAGAGTGTTATGCCTACCAGAGTAGCCAAATAGGGGTGATAGAAAATTCGGGAGATATTGAGGGGTTTTATTGGGCCCGACTTGCATCGTTCATCATCAAGATCCATTCCGCACAACTTGGCTTTGGTTTCGTTGCATTCTAACGATTTCCGTAATTTTGAGTTATTATGGGTCATATCTTAATTAAATTCACTAAGAAGGTCATAATGGGCATATTACTTGGAGAAACCTCTTAGTGTAATAGCTCATTGGAATCGGGAGGAGGAGCATTACAGGATAAGATGATGAGAAGTGACTTTTAGTAGTCGGAGAAGCCAGAAGAATGGATAAAACACTTTTTAGAGGCAAAATGGTTAATTAATTAATTAATTAAGTGATTTAATCAAGGAATAATAAAATAAAGTAAAAGTCACTTGGAGAGAAAAGGTCAACAATGAATTAGGGTTTCGGGAAGCTATAAAGGAAGGGTAAAGCAACCTAATTCATTATGCTATGTTATGATTTGATGTTGAGATATTTGTAGAGGAGGAAATCGACCCCCTTGTTGTTTTGTGGATTTTTGGAGGAAACCACCACCATTGATCGGTCTCGGTGTTGAGAGACACACCCTAGCCTATCGGAGATACCATCCAAGTATTTCACCGTGCATTACAGTGTCCAATTCAGTGATTGAGCGGCTCAACCAATGAGGGTGCAAGTGTTTGAGAGAGGGTTTGTGCGGTCGCTTGTGATAGTTCAGATTTGGTTGATTCCTTCCGACCCATTAGAGAGCTAGCCAGGGTGCACCTATTGAGCCATTTGTCATCAGTTTTCGACGGTGGTATCTTCTAGAAAGCGGAAAATAGTCATTTAGGGAACAACTCCAGGGGAAGCACATTTGGGGTTCCAGGGGAGATTCCAAGATAGATCTGAGGAATCCCTTCTGACCCATTACAGAGGAGACTAGGACGATCGTTTTGAGCTATACATCATCAGATTCCACTGGTGGAATCACTAGGGCACACTCATTGAGCCCAGGAGGTGCGCAAACCCCCAAGGGGTGAGATCCGGAGCTCCAGAGGTCGTATCTTCAATCCGACAGTCATCAAGATCAATCTAGAGGCCAGGGTGCATCTTTTGAGACAGTTTCCAGTTCATTCCTATGGGTATCGCCATTAGGGCGAGTTTTCTGGATTCTACAGCAATTACCGTGAGCTGCCAGACTGTTTTTTGCCGATCCATCCATGCATGCGCAAACCAACACCCATTTTTCGGGTCACGGGTATTTCTTATGTGTTATTTTGTATTCCAGTGACAATCCATGAGATCTAACTAATGATTATCATATATGCTTCTAGTTATTATTGTATTTCTTGCTTTTCTAGCATTATATATATATATCAGTGAACTGTGTTGTCCTTATTTTGCATGCATTGTCTTATACTACTAAAACACATAATAAACTGGAACACACATGCAAAAGTCACCAAGCATCGTCACATAGTAACTCAAACGCATTCATAAACCCCTAGAGTATCAGAGTCAGTAGCCAAAACTGTAGTTCAGCAATAGATATCCAGATCAACTGGATCGGGGATATTTCAAGGGGATCTTAGGTTTTAGGTTTTAAGTTTTATCTTTTAGGGGGTTTTAGGGACAAAACCGACCGGTTTATGACGAAACCAGTCAGTTTGGTACCAAACCGGTCGGTTCGGTTTGAACCAGTCAGCCATGAAACCGGTAAAACCGGTCGGTTCCGGTTTCGGTTCATCGGTTTTTAAAACACTAGGTGAAACGTTGGGCCTCCAAAGGCCTCTCTCCATCAAAAGGTGCCAAGTGTCAAGTCAACCACACCACCACTCCAAACCCTAGCCCTAGGGTGACATCAAGCCCTCTAAATGTGACATTTTGACCTCCAAAGGCCAAACGTTGAGCTTGTAGGGGCTAGGTGAGGTCATCCAAGGTGTCTTTCAAGCCTCCAAAAGCTACCATCATCATCCGGTGTGCAGGCCATGGTATCCAATCCGTGGGCTTCATGCCCCAAGGAAGCCCAAGTTAGGCTTATTCCTCCAAAACTTTCCACCAAGCAAGGTCCTGCAAAGACAATGAATACAACCTCCAAGGATCTCTCAAACGTATCATGATAAGAAAATCAAATCACTAAAAGATTCACCTAAGTATGTGCATCAAAAACCACCTCATCAAATTAAACAAGTGCTCAAAGACCCTATGCAACTTGCCAAGTTTAGGTATGGGAGGGTTGACAAAGTGACTTATTGGGTGAATCATCCCCTAAGTCGATTGTTTCCTAGGTGGGCCCTCCTCTAAGCCATGTGGAGAAGATGAAGTGGATGGGGGCAAGACATTTGGGCATGGGGTTTGTGACATACAAGGGATCGTAGTGTCTCATTAATGAGTGCCTTTGTAGAGGGTGTGTTGCACCTTCATTTTCAATGCATCCTTTTTCCAAGCTCATTTAATGCCATTCAGTAATTAAGTTCCAAAACAACTGGGTACTCCCTATGGGGTAACATATAGCTTGGGGGGTAGTACCACCATGTCACTTGAAGGGAGAGGTACACAGAGTGCCATGGGGGTAAATTCTAGCTTGTAATGCACTTGTGTAGATCCATCAACAAGTGGGGCATTTATATGTATGTGTTTTCTTTTGCAGGTCTTTGAATTTTTTAGGAGAAACATTTCATTGTTTTCAACACCTCTTTTGGGCAAGCATCTGGAAGGTTATGATTTGTCTTTTATCTTTTGCCAGCTACATTCCCTTTGGGCCTTCAACCCCTTCTTCCCATGAAATGAGGGACAAGCCCTTCTTGGGTCAGTACACCTAAAAATCCCAAAAGATAGAGAGATGAGAGCATGAAGTGTGGAAAGTGGTAAGTATGATCGGGAATGGCACGATGACTTGTCAAGGGGACCTCCAAATAGCAAACCCATCCCTAAGGATGACCACTTACTAGGGCGCAATGTCAACCACCAAGGTGAAATAGGGCAAAGAGCATAACTTCCAAGCAGACGTTACATAATCAAAAGCAGCTTTAAATGCAACATACTCAAATGCCTCAAATATTGAAATGATTCTCACCATAATACCTAGCTTGTACCTCATGGAGAAAGACCCAATGTCTTCCAGAAGCAAGCTGGTGTGGCGGATACATCGTGATGAATCTGAGATTTGTGGTGGTGAGGCGGGCCTTTGTCTGTGCAAGTGGACGACGTTAGCCATTCATCTCTCAGTACTCCATGTTTGCAACCTAAGGGCCTCGAGACATCATCTCCTTAATTATCTCTAGGAAATGGGGATAACAATACTCATTGGATTCGATTTTCCATGAGGAATATGCGATCAGAATTGACATGCGGGCCCTAGTGCTCCACCTGCTAAAAATAGAAAGTATTGACGAGTCATCGCCGAAAAGGTCCAACAGACTCAGAATGTGTCAAGGATCAATATTTTATGCTCAAAATCTTGATCTGAAGCCTGGAGCTTGACCTGCTAAAAATATAAAGTACCTGCATGATCCCTAGAAAAAGTGTCATCAGGCTCAGATTCATGCAAGGACCAATGTTGTATGCTCGAAACTGTGATATGAGTCTCCGGTCACCGTCTCCTAAAAAGTAGGGTCACCTGATATAAATACTAAATAGAAATCTCTCTCAAATCCATGGGAAATTGTACTAACTCTATCTCTGAAGTAAAAACAACCACAAACCAGTCTTGTACCTGTCTCTGATGGGAACCAACCTCTGGCTCACACAAGTGCTAACTCGAGGAAAAATCTCTGAATGCCAGCCCAAATGGTGTATGCTGGCTCTTAACCCTCTGGATCTCCAAGGGAGAAAATCCAGGGGTTAACAAATATTAATAAGTGATGTATTCTTGAGTCCCATTGACCTATCATTGGCCACTAATGGACATTGAAATATAATTCCTTTATTGATGGCATGACATAAGTTTATGTCCACATCCTTTAATGTGTCTTTTCGCTGGCAGCCCTTTAATGGACCGATAAATTTCCATAATTATTTATCTTCTATTCATTTTGATCAAATGGTGAATCAGCAATACACCATGCATGATATGTTCATTTGAAAATTAAAACTGATGTTTGAATATTTTTTTCGAAGTTCACATAATTGTTAGGAATTTATTACTTTTCTCCTACGTTCTGATTACAGTATATCACTTTGCCTTGATTTTGTTACTCGAGATCAAGTGCGAATGTAGGAATGCAAATTTATTTTTTCAATTTTGATTGTTTTTATGCTGTTGTCTTTCCTATCTGGAACTTTCCAAAGGTTTCCTCTGCATGTTTTTCTCTTTTCTGTGCTATGAATTGTTTAGTGTGCGAAATAAAGCTGACCTAGTCATATTTGTGTACCTCTATTCCAGTTTTACTTGGTGCATTGGTTTCACATGATAAATTTTGCATATTCATTTAATTACAGGTGTGGTATCCAGTGACTCCTGCAATGGGTAGAATGCAATTTGATGGGCCAGAATGCATTAAGGAGGTAACTTCATGCTCAATACAATTCTTCTTTTATCTGTATTTTGAAGAAGTATCAGGCATGAGATATATTCTTTGAAGTTCTTTGTTTGTGTAGAATAAAAATGCTGATAGCTACTTCTATTTTGTTTTAAACAGGTCAAGTTGAAACCCGAAAAAAGCAGTTCCATATCAGACTTCTTTTCAAGAAGGGGTACACCTGTCAAAAGTTCTGTTCGTAAAACTTGTGAAGCTGGGACTGATCAAGATCAATCTGAAATTATTGCAGATCATCAAAGTGTAGAGGAACAGAAGGCTTTTCTTGCTGGTCTTGAGCCAGACACAGAAGTTACTGAGGAGGTTTTGCCTTGCATAAACGAAGAGCACAACTTAGAACAATGTGGTACAAAAAGGTCCTTCGAGAATAAGGATAAGAAAGCCCTTGATTCTCAAGAGAATAGGACTGAACCAAAGCCATCAATAAGCAATCCATCTATAGATCCTTCAAATGAAAGTGACTCTAACAGGATCTATTCTTCTGACGTGCAAATGAAGAAAAAGAACAAGATTCATGCTGCAGGAGACAAACAACAAACACTACTTTCATATTTTGGAAGGAGTTAGATTCCTGGATTTTGTATTTAAGACTGGCAAGTTACAACATGTATGCAATATATGTACGAAGAAATGGCAGTGCAGTGTCATCCTTTGTTTATCATTTGTTGAAGTTGTTAGAGATGCCAATATTCTCAAGTGAGAACAGGTATTGACTCCAGATTTTGTTCTGATATGATCGGTAGTGCATTGTGCACTCTTTTGTTCAGTTATTTACTGTGGATTTTAAGGATGGAACAGGTCCACTTGGAAGTCACTGGATGCATGACTCTATTATATCTGATGTCTCTGGTCATTTCTTCTCAATTCTTGGATGCTATCTTAACCTTAAATATTTTACATAGTATATTGTTTGTGTTTCTACATCGCTGTGGGATATTTGAGCCCTGTAGAATGCTGATTTAAAATGTAAACTTCATAAGAATCTAGTTAAATGAAGTTCATAACTACACCAGCGAAAATGACAGTTCTACAGTACTAGCTTTGCGGTCATCTTCTAGGCTCTCAGAGGGTGATTGTGTTTGTTAGTGTGTTGTCAATGCTTATATGCAAAGCAGCTTTTCTATGTTAAAATATTAGGTTAATTATTCTAGGGATGAACATATACGCATTTACTGAGATATAATGCCAGTATTTTAGGCAACTCAGAATGGATGTTTATGAAATCAGATTCTTTTGGAATGGATATTATTGGGAAATATTAAAATGTGATGCATGTGTTGTGTTTTTTTGCATCAATATAATAGGCAAGTACTAAAAATGTAGAGCATGGCTCATGTTAGTGAAGCAGTATACATTGTTTTTATGTTGCTGCAACATCCTCTTTGTGCGTGATCATTTCTACTACAATATAATAACGATGCTGATGAAGTTCTTTACTGGTCACTATGTGGGTGTATATTCTTAAATGTTTGTACTCAATGTAGGAGACAACCTTACAAATTTATCACTTGTTTTAAAATAATACATGGAACTGCACTAAGAATCTCTTTAGGAGGGACAGTTTACTCTGTTTTAAAATATGTTTCTTGTATTTGAATTTGGTATATATATTTCTAAGTTCTCGAAGCTTGCATTTTATATTTTATAAATATATTCAGTTACGTATTTCTCACCAAAGCCATGTTTGCAACTAGCTATACCATCCAAATACAAATTAAAACTCTCTTAAGTTCAGGATTCTACAGTATTGATAAATTTGCTACTAATTGTACATTCATACAATTTTTTTCATCACTCAAAACTAATCAATATCCACCTCAAGATAACTGCCATCCTAATTATCACCTTTGTCACTAGAAACTACCTCGCCGGCAGCCCTTCACCTTTAATGGGTTCCCATGTATCCTAGTCTCTCCAACTAATATAGTTAGGAATGGTTCTTAGTTTCTAGTATTTGCATGGTCTTTTATGTATGTCTTTAACCAGTGGAAGAAGCCCCTGACATTGAGAATAATGTGAAGAATTTGATTATTGGCATAAAACTCCCCTACGTTGACACACTGAGAAAGTGAATTACGTTACCCCCTATGCCTAAGAGTAACTAGAGGAGATCATATCTCATGGCCCACAATGAAGACAATGATCCTAATGATGATGATGATCAAGATATCCACTCATAGCAGCCCAACAATCCCTCTTAGATGCCTCTTTCACTCTTGATCAACAAAGCTCATCATATCCAATCAGCACAGTCTTTGGGAAATGGTGAGCCAACATCATCATGAGGTACATTAGTCCTTTTTTTTATATGAAGTGGTGTGCTTAATATACTAGGCATATGAATGAGGATCATTGATTGAAGTTGGATAATAAATCATAAGCTCAAGAAGTATCATTGGGGGGCCCTCGCAAGGGTAACGTTCCATTTCCCTGCCATACTTAACACTTACTATCATGGAGTTTGTCACAGTGTCCTAAATTTTGGTAATCGGTCATGGTTCATTCTCTCATGAGAAGAGGGCTAGAATGTCGAGGTTGATACAATTGCTAGTAAGAAATGATAAAGAAATAATGTTATGAAAGAAAGAAAGAAAAAAATGAGATAACAAGGACATTTAAAAGCCACAGTCCATACTTGAGCTCTACCCTTTTTGTGTTCGCCCCAATCCCAAAGCAATGAATGCTAATGTTTCAAACCTTATAAAAGGGACTTGTAAATCAATAAAGAAAAAGATAAAAGGAAAATTAAGGGGCTTGGGAAAAAGTAGTGCCTAGAAAGGGGTAACTCAAGAGCAAGTGCACTCTCTACAAAGGCAGTCATAGAAATGGACCAAGTGATTCCATGAGCCATGAAGTAAGCCTAACACGTTTCACTATCACACTTGCTCTTGAAGGGTTTCTTTTCTTTCCCGCTTCCCTCAGGATGTATTCCTCTACTTGGGTCTTTTCTTTCTTGCTTTGGTTGGCACACCTAATAGACTCTGATGATGGTCCTCCCATACTTAAACTTGTCAATTTACATAAAGTCTTGAGTTAATGTGAAGTTTGAAGGGTGTAACACCCAGTTAAATTAATTAATTATTATAATCAATTAAATTAAATTAAATCAATTAATTATTGGACTAAGTAGGTTTTATCATTTATATTATTCTTTTGATTTAAGAAATGCAATAATGAATAAAATTTAGTATTTCATTTGTGGTTGGGGTTGGTATGAATTTATGACTAAGGATAAGGCCGATGGAAAATTAATGATGGCAAGGATCAAGAGAGAAGGATAAGGAAGGGGGAGTTGGACTTGGGAAGGGGGATTATTTTGGAGGAGAAGAGAAGAAACTAGTGAGAGGAGAAAGGCAACATAAATTTTGGGCTCGGGGGCCAAGAAAGCTGATTTCTTCGAGCTAGTGAGCCGAAGAGACTTTGTTCCTAGCTGGCTGAGAGGAAATAGTTTCAAGTAGTTTCAGTTTCAACAGAACAAAGCACTCAACAAGAAGAGAAAGCGGACAACAACAATCAAGACAACCTTTTTCTTCAAGAGGTAAATTATAAACTATATTTTGCTTGAATTAAATTTCACTCTATATTCATGAAATCACTGTAATGTAAATGACAATGGTTTTATTGTCTTCTTAAAACAAAGAGAGATAACTTAAGTTTCAAACTTCATGAAATTAGATTGTCAACCATAATACAACTTCAAAGTTTAACTATGAAGCTCTAGGTAGGGCATTACATTTGGTATTAGAGCTCGGTTTCAAAACTAAAACCTAGGGTTTACCTACTCTCTTAAGGCCTGCAAATTATGCTATCTGTTCTAAAAAATAAAAATATAAACCTGGACATGCAACCCATAAACCCTTTAAGTTCAGCCCTTAAACAACCCTAAAATTTGTTGACAGCTTTTAAGATTTGAGGGCCAACAACTGGAATTTAAAATCCATGTGCATGGCAGATAAATCTACCATGCCCTGAGACCCTTGTGAACACCCTAGAAACTCTTGGAATAACCTGAAGATAACCCTAAAAACCTTAATAGGAATTCTAGAGTAGGTGAGGAGGTAGCAGGAAAGAGTCCTGCAGACCTGTTCCATCTTCCCATCTCTGATTTAGCCACCTTTTTACTGGTAAGAAGACCCATCCACCTATTCCAATCACTTGTAGGTGACAGAGGAAATGGGAAAAATAAATTCAAAGGGTTAGATTTTTTTTAAAGAGAATATAAAAAATAAAAAATAAAATGCATGCTTTACAACATTTAAAAATTATTTAAAAATCCTAAGATTGCATGATATGGGTTAGGTTATATATATATATATATATATATATATATATATATATATATAATTTAATTGTTTCAATAATATATTTAATAACTATTAAATTTGTAAACTACATAATAAATAAACAAAAGCATAACAAATAAAAAGGTTCAGATTAAATAAATAAATAAAAAGGGGGAGAAAATGAAAAGGATTTGTACAGTTCGCACAAGGATGCATAAAGGAGATAAAGGGGTATTACATTTGGTATGGGGTAGACATTGGATCCATTATCTTTTAGCTTGTGGGAATTGTTATCGCACGGTTTGTAGGATAGTTCCAAGGGCTTGAGTCAGGGCTTGAAACCGGCGTAACAGGAGCTTCCCCACCCACTGTCACCTCGATGGGGGGCTCTTTCTATTTAGGAGGGCAAGTCCAAGGGAGACGTC
>ML788148.1:299357-347915 GCA_009831015.1 Picea engelmannii | reverse complement strand
AGGACAAATCTGGCTGAGAAGAAGAAGATGGGTCCTCCAGGACCATGCTCAAGTCGCTCCTGCTCTCGTACTCCATGTCTAGGACCATGTGGGCCTCGAGACATGATCTCCTAGTTATCCCTAGATATCGGGGATAACAGGAATGACACCCCAAATCGTGGCATGTTGAGTCATGTGAAAGAAAAAGATAAAAATAAATAAAAAATGAACCTATATATTTGGTCAATCGCCAAAGCATGTGCAGAGGGTAAGTGATTCAATTTGTGCCCATTTATATCTGTTTATTTATTTATGTTCTTAGTATAATTTAAAGGAAGGGGGCGGTGGCGGCTATAGGAGTCGAGCCCTTCTCTTATGTAGTATTCCATATAAAATAGTACATAGAACATAAATATTTTAGCTAGAATCAGAAGAACAACAATAATATAACCAGAAAATACCAGAATAATACTAAAATAAAACAAGAAAAAGCACCTTGATTAATGATATCAATGTTCACTTGCATATTCAAGGGGGCAACCTCCAGCAGAGCAAAGCTCTATTAAAATAATATCCAAGATAACATTTCTCATACCCTCTACTCCTATTTATACTAAACATGTCTATCCAAAAGAACAATCTAGAGGAAGATCCTTCTAGAAGCAGAAGTTTTTATTAGGTCTTCTTACATTTGACTCATTCTTCCTTATTACTAGGCCTTATTAATATTGGCCTTTACTACATGGAATTATATTATTCTACCTACGTGAGGGGTTAGGGAGGTTAGATCCCTAACATGCCCCCCCTCCTTGAAGAACAATCTTGTCCTCAAGGATTAAGATGAGGAAATTGTTGTAGAATGGTGGTCGGCTCCCAGGAGGCATTTTCTGGAGTTGTATCTTTCCATTGGACTAACACTTCCTTAATGGTGTGGTGATGGAGACGACGCTCTTGCTGGGCCAAGACGGCTTGTGGTTGAATCTAGATGGAACCTTCTTCATCCAACTCAAGGAGATTGGTTTGAGTTTGGCCCTTAGTTCCAATCACCTTCTTTAAGCATGAAACATGGAAAACATGATGGAGCTTCGACTAACTCGGTAGAGATAACTGATAGGCCATTGATCCCACATGCTTGAGCACTGTATAAAGACCATAAAATTTGGGAACAAGTTTCTGACAGTGTTCAGCTTTGAGTGAAGTCTACTTATAAGGTTGTAGTCGAAGAAACACATGGTCCCCTTCAACAAATTGTCGTTCGGAATGACCTTGATCTGTTTGTTGCTTCATGCGATTCTAAGCCATGACCAAATTGTCTTTGAGGGCACGAAGAATAGACTCTTGGACTATAAGATTTTTGTCAACCTCCTGAACCTTCGAGACCCATGGCATATATGAGAGAATCGATGGGGGATTTTGGCCATAGACTACTTTAAAAGGAGTCATGCAAGTAGTTGTATGGTAAGACGTGTTGTACCACCATTCAGCTAGGGGTAACCACTGAACCCATCGATTTTGCCTCTCAAATGAAAAACATCTCAAATATGTTTCCAAACACGTGTTGACAACTTTAGTCTGGCCATCTGTCTGGGGGTGATAGGCGTTGCTGAGATACAATTGAGTGCCCTGTAGCTTGAACAATTCTTGCCAAAAATTGTTGGTGAAAGTGGGATCTCTGTCAGAGACAATAGAATTAGGCATGCCATAAATCTTGAAGATATTATCCATGAAGATTTGAGCCATTGTGGAGGCGATGAATGGGCGTTAAAGAGCACAAAAACGAGCATATTTGGAGAGACGATCTACTACCACCATGATGACTGACTTATTGCCCGATTTAGATAAGCCCATAATGAAATCCATAGAAATATTTCGCCAAATAGCAAGGGGAATCAGAAGCGGTTGTAGTGTGCTCAGAGCTTTGACAGTTTCTCCATTGTTATGTTTACAGACCTCACATTCAACCACAAAGGTGCAGACATCTTGTTTCATACCATCCCAGAAAAAAGAACGTTTGATTTGTTCATAGGTTTTGGTAAACCCTGAATGCCTGGTTGTGGGTGAGGCATGAAGTTCAGAAAGAATTGTGGATTTAAGTTGTGATTGTTTGCATAAATACAAACCACCTTTGTAGCGAAGCTCTTCATTGTGCCAAGAGTACCCTGGAGAAACTAAAGAATTGTGTTGCAATTGTTGGAGCATGTTAGAAATTTTGGGGTCTTGCAGCCATTCCTAACGAACAACTTGGAGCCAATCTGGTGCAATGAAGGAGAGGAAGAAAACGGACGCGTCTTCTTCATATTTTTGGGAAAGAGCATCAACGATTACATTTTCCTTGCCCTTCTTGTAAATGATCTCATAATCATAGCCCAAATAGCTTGGTCACACATTTTTGCTGTGTTGGTGATGAAATTCGATGTTCCAGGAAATACTTGAGAATCTGATGATCAATTTTGATTTGGAAGCGTTGACGCAATAAATAAGGATGCCAGAGATCCACAACATGCAGAATAGATAACATTTCCTTTTCATAAATGGATTGGACCAAATGTTGCTCTGAAAGTTGTTTTCTAGTGAATGTCAAAGGCACGCCATCATGCATGAGGACGGACCCAATTCCTTTCTCAAAAGCATCACATTCCAATACGAATGTCTTTGTGAAGTCTAGAAGTGCTAGGACAGGGGTCGAGCACATAACATCTTTCAAGGCTTGGAAGGCATGATCCATAGTTAAGTCCAAGTGAAAGCATTCTTTTTAAGGAGAGAAGTGAGAGGAGTTGCAATTTTGCCATAATTTCGAACAAACTTCCTATAATAGCCCGTCAAACCCAGAAAACCATGCAAGCTCTTCAGAGTTTTAGGGCAAGTCCAATCCTACATAGATTCAATTTTCTTAGGATCCACTTGGACACCATCCTTGCCAACAATATGACCCAGGTATTCCACTTCTGAGGCACCAAAGAAACATTTAGATTGTTTGAGGAAAAGTTGGTGCTTAGAGAGTAGATGGAGAACTTGATTCACATGGGAGAGATGGGATGGCTAAATTTTACTATAGATGAGAATATCATCAAAGAAAACTAAGACAAAATGACGGAGAAAATGACAAAAGACATGATTCATAAGACTTTGGAAAGTGGAGGGATCATTACATAAGCCAAAGGGAACTACTAAGAATTCACAGTGATCCTCATGAGTTTGAAATGTAGTCTTGAGAATGTCTTCTTCTTTCATACGGCTCTGGTGGTAGCCAGAACATAGATCCAGTTTGGTAAAGAACTGAGCACCACTCAATTCATCCAAGAGGTCATCAATCACAAGAATGCGAAATTTGTCATTGATTGTGAGTTTATTGAGGGCATGGAAATCAGGACACATGCGCCAAGTACCTTCTTTCTTGAGTACCATGACCACAGGGGTAGAATAGGGGCTAGTATTGGGATGGATAACATCTGTTTCTAGCAATTCATGAACAATTTTCTCAAATTCATTCTTTTGGGCAAAGGGATGACGATAAGGCCGAACATTGGGAGGAAGACTCTCGGGGATGAGAGGGATGGAAAGATCATGGAATCCACGAGAGGGGGAAGTTCTTTGGGAGTGGTAAAAACAACTTGGTGGCAGGATATAATATATTGGAGGTCGGGATGCATAGACGTTGTTTCGATAGCATGAATGGAGTGGAGTTGGATTATAATGACCGAATGACATTTTTTGAGGAGATTTTCCATGCGATAAGAGGTGATGATCTCAGGGGAACCTGTTGTGATGCATTGGAACTTATATTGTTGTCCCTCCTGTTGGAATTGCATGGTTAAGTCCTTAAAATCCATGAGAATGGGGCCTAGGGTGCATAACCATTCGGCACCGAGAACAATGTCACAACCACCCATTTCTATAGAAAACATATGGGATTTCAGGTGATACTGACCAATTTGGAGTCGCACATTTTCACATCGTCCCTCACATTTCATGGAACCGCCATTGACAATCATGATTTGAAAATTATTGACGACACGGATGTAACAATTGACTTCTTGAGAAATGCGGCGATGAATAAAATTATGGGTGCTACCACTGTCCACAAGGATGATGACTTTCCTATTTTTATTGTAACTAATTAATTTGAGAGTCTGGGGAGTAGAGAAGCCAGTGAATGCATTAAGTGAAATCACCAGGTCAACTTCTGATGGATTAGAGGGTGGGGTCATATTAGATGGTGGTGGTAGTTCCTCCACAGGTGGAACAACAACATATTCTTCAAAAATATCCTCAGTCACAGCCATAAAAAGTTTATGTTCCTTACACTTGTGCCCGGGAAAATATTTGTCGTCACAATTATAACAAATACCCTTGAGTTGACGTTCAACCATTTTAGCCCTCGTTAATTTTGGGATCTTGAGGGGAGGTGCAGGAGGGCCTAATTGATGGGTTTAGGGAAAGGGGGAAAGGAGGGTTTATGGATCTGGGAGGATACAATCTATTGTGCTTCCTTGGTTCGTTGAGTAGCTTCTAACCAAGTCTTGGGGCATGCCATGAGAACATGGGCATGAATTTCATCTTTGATGCCACTGATAAAGCATTCCCTAAAGAAAACATATGACATGCCCTCCGTTTTGAAAGCCAACTGTTCAAATGTGGAAATAAAGTCTTTCATTGTCCCAGACAACAATGATATAACCAGAAAATACCAAAATAACACCAGAAAGAGCACCTTGATTAATGATAGCAATGTTCACTTGCCTCTTCGAGGGGGCAACCTCTAGCAGAGAAGAGCTCTATGAAAATAATATCCAAGATAACATTTCTCATACCCTCTACTTCTATTTATACTAAATCTATCTATCCAAAAGAACAATCTAGAGGAAGATCCTTCTAGAAGCGAAAGCTTCTATTAGGTCTTCTTACATTTGAATTATTCTTCCTTATTGCTAGGCACTATTAATATTGGCCTTTATTACATGGAATTATATTATTCTACCTACATGAGGGGTTAGGGAGGTTAGGTCCCTAACACCTTACCCTGCCACATTTGAGAGAACAAACCGTGAGCCACCATCGAAGAGGCCAGAAAAAACTCGAAACCCAAAAAAAATAAATTTGTTAATAAATAAAATGGAAGGGCCAAGTCCTTACCTCCCTTGTTATGGTTGAACCCTTGGAAATCTATGTGTTTACCACGACTGTCGGTTGCGGCATAGTTCGACCTTGCTAAAACAAAGACCACAAGTTTAAGAGCTTTGCACTCTACCAAATGAGATTGAAGAGATGACTGAAATTTTTGGTCAAACCCTTGTTGAAACCCCATCTCTCAGTTGAATCCTCATACCAGGTGGTTGCGCAAACGATGGAGGAATGAAGCCTATTGAGTAAGGTAAAAAAATACAGGTTGCGCCACTCTCAGAATAGTGTGTTGTTGCACCTGAGATGCCAAGAAGGAAAGAGGTCGACCTGACAGCCATTGTTGTTCCCTTCAGGTGATCAGCCATGGAGCCAGGGCCACGCCCATGAGCCAACTAGCAGCAAAAGTAAAAATAAAATGGAAGAGTGAGTGTGTTACAGAGTAGTAGTTGATCGGTGGAGGAGGGTGAAATGAGAATGAAGGATCGAGAGTTAAGGGCAAGGTTTCGGTGTAATCGTTTTTTTTTGGGGGGGAGTGGGGAGCAGGAGGCACGTGGCCCTCATGCAAGGTCCCACGTTGGCTAACTCTTTATTTTATTTGTTTATTTAATTATTTATATACAATAATTCATTAAATGAATTTTGTCATTTATTTATTTTTTTAATTAATTAAATTCATTTTTTAATTAATTAAATTCATAGAGTTTAATTTTTTTTAAGGGGAAAGGTTATGTTATATAAGGAAGTTATATAAATGTTTTAAAAAAGGGAAAGTATTATATATATATATATATATATATATATATATATATATATATATATATATATATATATATATATATATATATATATATATATATATATATATATATATATATATATATATATATATATATATATATATTAAAACAATTGTTGGAGGAATTATACACTTTAAGTTAGTTATAATGTTAACATTTACATGTTAATGTATTATTATTGTTAATATGAATAATTAATATTAATTTGTGATTATTGTGATGGATTAATATTATTGTAACTTTAAGGTTTAATAATTTATAATTTAGGTTAATAGGTTTAACCTATGTTAATGTGTTGTTAGGTTTATCTTAATTAATCAATTTTATAGTTAAAATCATATTAATCAATTTAAAATTTTATAAGGACATAAATGGATTATAAAGGGGGGATATTTCAAACTCGTTAAGGATGTAAGTTAGACTAATTGATGAGTATCCAGCAGTGCTAGAACAACTAGCAAGACAAGAGAGTTAGTATCTTACCTAGACGAAGTTACCAATCCTAGAGGCTTTAACCTTGACTTGTAGCCACTTACCTTATGGGAGTAATGTTTGTTTACAGACAAGTAAAAAAAACAAAACTTACGTCCAACCCTACGCTTGCAAGTAAAAGTTTGAGTAAAACATGGAATGCCTTAAACCCATTTTTTTTAATAAACATTCGTTTGGATGCAAATTCATTATTCATAATGGTTAGGACTCGTGGAAATCAAGGTCGGGGGGCATCGTCACAAAGACCACCAATGCCAGCACCGCCACCGCCATTTCCCGAGCTAGCTCTCATTTTGCGCTCCTTAGAGGCTATTAATGAGACATTAAAGGTGTGTCAGTTAGATGATGTGGAAGTGGAACCCCCACCATATGGAATGGGTAACCCAAAAGCATCGAGGGACTCAGAGAGAGAACCTCCACTAGGAGACATCACCAAAGAACAAAAAATCAAACTCCCAGAATTTGTTGGGAGTCGTGCAAGTGAACGTGCAGAGGCATGGTTGGAATGAATGACGAGATGGTTCGCCTTGAGAGACTATGCTTCCATATCAAAGGTGAAGATAACGATATTTTAGTTGAAATATAATGCCTTAAACTGGTGGGGTAACCTAGAGAGGTAGTTTCACCTTACTCCAGACATCGTCTCTTAGGATATTTTTGAGGGAAGGTTCCGGAGAAAATATTTTCTAGCGTACTATGAAGAACAACAGGTAGGATCATTTCATTCGCTAATTTAGGGAAACCAAACAGTGGAAGAGTATGAAATGAGGTTCATGGATTTAGTTAAGTATGTCTCTTACATGGATACCGATCAGCGACGGGCAGATTGTTTTGTGTATGGATTAAATTCTAATATAACGGCCATGATGCGGATGTGGAAACCATCGTTAGTGGCCGAAGCGATTGAAAGTGCTTGTTACACAGAAGATCATATGAGCTTAAATGGAGGTATGAGATCAACTATTCCACAATAGCCTGGATTCATAGGGAAGGCCCCTAGAACCTTCTCCAAGGGAGGAATCTCTAGGCCACCTCCTTATGGAAATAGAGTTGCACCTAGAGAAGTTGCAACATGTATTTCAATGGCAATGAGTGCAACATCCCACTCTTCACCAACGACACAGGAAAGTCCACGACCTTCTCGGGGAGCAGTTAGTAGGGGCAAGTTTTCCCGGGGAAGGAACTCATTTCAGAGGCCTTCACAAGGAAATGTGCAGGTTCCATCTCATGTTACTTATTGGGGGTGTGGATGATCCCATTACCATCGTGATTGTCCAGAGTCACAATCATTCTTTGTACATAGAGAAGGAAAGGCCCCCGAAGGGAAAAGGGAGTAATAGCCACCATATTTTTGCAGCAATTAATAATTGTTAGGCATAACATCAATCCATTATAGTGGAGTCGTTAGGCATGCTAAATCATGTCAATGTTAAAATTTTATTTGATTTTGGTGCTACAGATAGTTTCATTTCACCTTGTGCATTAGAAAAATGTGGGTTGGTAGCCTACGAGCATGATGAATTTAAACAAGTTGAGATGGTTTCAGGGGGGAAGAAAGAAGTAGGACCTAGAATCAATAATTGTCTTGTAGACCTGGGAGTGTGTACTACTAGGTTGAAGGTGTACATCACTGCCCTAGGGACATATGATATAATCATCGAGATGGACTGGTTAGAATCCCATCAAGCTATTGTAGATTGTTTTGTGAAGAGGATGATTTGTGTAGATATCCATGGTATTCGGAGGAAGGTGTCTCTACGCTTTTTTCAACAATGAAGGTCAAACGTTGCATAAGGCAAGGTTTTCAATTATGTTTAGTGGAAGCAGTCAATGAAAGGAAGGGACCCTCTATAGATAAATATCCAATTTTGTTGGAATTTAAGGATGTTTTTCCAAAAGAGTTTCCAGGGTTGCCTCCTGTGAGGGAGCTTGATTTTACCATTGAGCTAAAACCTGGTGCAGAGCCAATTTCCAAGACATCATATAGGATGACAGCGCCATAAATTTGTGAGTTGCAGATGCAGTTGAAGAAACTACTTGACTTAGGGATAATAAGGCCCAGTGTCTCACCTTGGGGTGCACCAGTAATTTTTGTCAAGAAGGATGGCTCCTTACGACTGTGTATAGATTACAAGGGCTTGAATTGTTCTACAGTGAAGAATATGTACCCAGTGCCACAAATAGATGATCTCTTTGATCAGATGAAAGGAGCAACCTTTTTCTCAAAAATTGATCTCCAATCAGGGTATCACCAGTTAAGGATTAAGGAAGGCGATATTCCTAAAACTTCCTTTCGAACTCGGTTTGGGCATTATGAGTTCATTGTAGTTCCTTTTGGTTTGACCAATGCACCAACAGTATTCATGAGCCTCATGAATGGTGTATTTTGAAAGTACTTAGACCGCTTTGTTCAGGTCTTTCTTGATAATATCCTCATCTATTCCAAGAATGAAAGTGAACATGAGGAACACTTGTGAGTGGTGTTTTCATGCCTTAGAGAGAAAAATGTGTATGGCAAGTTGTCAAAGTGCTCTTTCTTCCAGAAAGAGATTCACTATTTAGGTCATATCATTCTAGGTGAAGGAATTTCGGTGGACCCGGAAAAGGTGAAGGCCATTATGGATTGACCAATACCAAAAAATGCTCATGAGGTGAGAAGCTTCATGGGGCTAGCTAGTTATTATCGAAGGTTTGTGGAAGTTTTATCAAAGATAGGGAAACATGTCACCACCTTGTAGTGAAAGGAGTCCAAGTATGAATGGATAGAGGAATGGGATATTGCATTCATCGAGCTTAAGAGGTTACTGACCAATGTACCAATTCTACGAGTGTTGGATATGGAAAAAGACTTCACAGTCTCCACGGATGCCTCGAAGGAAGGATTGGGGGCCGTGCTAATGCAGGATGGGGGAGTGAAAGCTTAATCATCAAGAAATTTGAAGAAACATGAGGAGCTATATGATACTCATGATTTAGAGTTGGAAACTATAATGCTCGCTCTGAAGCTTTGGAGGGATTACCTAGTGGGGTGAAGTTTTGAGCCCAAAACAGACCATGAAATTTTAAAGCATCTCTTCACTCAAAGGGATATCAATGCTATGTAGAGGTGATGGAGTGAGTTTATGAGTGAATACTATTTTGGAATTTCATATATCAATGGAAAGGAGAATGTGGTCACGAATTCCCTGAGAAAAAGACCATGTATCTACTCCTTGGTGCCCTTAAAAGTTTATCTGAGGGAGCGAGTGTTGGGGCAACTTATTGAAGATAGTTGGTATTTAAAGGTTACTTTAGCCCTTACGAGCGGGAGGCAATTAGAGACAAAGTATGAAGGATATATCCTTGAGGAAGATGGATTGTTGAGATACCAGGGAAGGATGTACATCCTCGAGGGTGGGGATATTTGAAGCATCATACTCAAGGAATCCCATAGAGCACTTTACCGTGCACATCCAGATGTGAAGAAAATGTATGCAGACATGAAGAATATTTTCTTTTGGGTAGGCATGAAGCGTGATGTAGTCCATTTCGTCGCCAAGTGCCTTGAATGTCAGCAAGTGAAGGTTGATCATCACCACTTGACAAGTCTCCTACAACTGCATGATGTTCCTATGTCCAAGTGGGAAATCATTTCTATGGATTTTGTTGTCGGATTTCCACTCACGTCGTAAAGACACAATTCCATTCTTGTTATAATTGATAAGTTGACCAAGAGTGCTCATTTTATTCTAGTTAGAGACACTTATGATGTCATTGATGTGGAAGATGTTTTTATAAGTGAATTCATTCGTCTGAATGGGTTACCAAAGAAGATCATTATAGATAGGGACTCTTGATTCACATCTAGGTTTTAGACAATTTTCCAGTCAACACTGGGGACTTAGTTGAACTTAAGCATAGCATATCATCTTGAAACGGATGGGTAAATTGAAAGAGTTAATCAGGTTATGGAAGAAGTGCTTAGGATGTATGTTATGGATAATAAAACCCATTGGGAGAAGTACCTACCTTTGGTAGAGTTCACCTACAATAACAGTTTCCATCGCTTGGAATGTCGCCCTATGAAGCTATGTATGGAAGGCCATGCAGGACACTATTGAGTTGGGAAAGGTTAGAATATTGAGTGACAGTAGTGCCAGAATTGATTCAAGAGATGGAGGAACAGGTCATTCAGATTAGACAATGATTAAAGGAGGCACATAATAGACATAAAATTTATGTTGATGCACATAGGATAGACCAAAGTTATAAAGTGGAAGATCATTTTTTCATTCGTATCAGGCCTAATAAGAGTACCATTCAGTCTTGGAAAGGGAAAAAGTTGTCCCCTCAATTTATAGGTTCGTTTAAAATCTAAGAGGGAATTGGACCCATTTCTTATCGCCTCGTACTGCCATCCCACTTGCATAAAACTCATAATATTTTCCATGTATCTGTTCTATGTCATTATGTCGCTGACGAATCTCACGAACTAAATTGGAAGGAATTGTGTGTCTCCGTTGCGGGAACCATCATGGTCGAACCACTACGCATATTGAACCATAGGGTCTAAAAACTCAGGAATCGTTTGGTGGACTAAGTTAAGGTCCAGTGGGACAAGTATAGCCCAAGATATGCTACTTGGGAGGATGCAGAGACCTTACGACGAGATCATCCGTCACGTTTTGACCACCCCGGAACTATGATTCCCAAAGGATGGTGTATGTAATGACCCATTTGACTTAGACAACTAGAATTACTTATGGGATAGTCATTTTTTTATTTTCTTATGAATTGTGGAACATTGATTACTTGACACTTTAAATTTTTGACATATACACCTATATGAATGTGAATACTATGAATGTTATCATTATGTGGTTTATGATGGATATTATGCAACCTATTTCTAACGATAAAAAAAAATTGAATTTGATAGATATTGGTACGTGAATATTGAGTTAGTGATATGGTTGTATGCAATTACATGTTAATGGTGTATGCATATGCATGAGTATGTGTTATAACTAACCTTCAGATTGATGGGATATGAAATAGCTAAGGGATGATGGTAATAAATGGTTGATGTCATGAATATCGATCGAGAAGTAATATGGTATGAATATTTGCATGTTAAATTATGTTGGTTAAAATGCATTGCTATAATATGTGGGAAAGTGCAGGTTTTTCAGGTAGAGAGACTGCCTGAAATTGAATATACAATGACAAAATCCCAACAACATAGTGCCACTGTATGGTCCATGATAGGATGTTGACCCTAGTTCTATTAAGAGGGGTGGAGGCATTACCCACCATGTATCCTCGGAAACCTGGAGTCATGGGAGGACGGTATTAGATCATGCTCCCCTAGAAGTGTGAAGATGACTTCCAGTTGCCTATTGGGGAAGCTTGGTCAAGATAGTTGACACTTTTTCATATGGGTTCTATTTGGAGTTAGGTCAATAAAGTTGAATCTCCAGGATAGTCTAGTAGAGGAAGGATAGGAATGGAAGAGGGAAGTAGGTTAGGGAGGAAGGATGATTAGAAGTAGTTGAGAGTGTGTGGGGTTTTAATCGTATAGTAGAAGTATTTGATTTTCTCTTGTTTCAAAAAAAATAAATGCTTATCTGAACTACAATTATCTAAGTGAGTTTTGCTTGTATTAAATTATTATAATTGAGGGATTCTGCAAATATTGTAAATGGTTTATTATTCTTTATGAAATTAATAGCAGCGTTGATTGGATTGGAAGCATACAAGAATTGAATTAGATGTGATAATTATTGTCATTAGTACATGCGCGAGTCTTGTATGTGCTAGCTACGCATACATACCTTGCGCATGTATACCAGTATTTATGAATGTTTAAATTAATGATGTTTGTATCTGATTTAGACGTATGAATCGTGTTACTACTATCCTTGTATTGTAAGTTACTATAAATTTGGGACGAAGTTTCTTGAAGGATGGGTGTATGTAACACCCAGTTAATATAATTAATGATTATAATCATTTAAATTAAATTAAATCAATTAATTATTGAACTAAGTAGGTTTTATCATTTATTTAATTATTCTTTTGATTTAAGAAATGCAACAATGAATAAAATTAAGTATTTCATTTGTGGTTTGGGTTGGTATGAAGTTATAACAAAGGATAAGGTATATGGGAAATTAATGATGGGAAGGATTCGAGAGAGAAGGATAAGGAAGGGGGAGTTGGACATGGGAAGGTGTATTATTTTGGATGAGAAGAGGAGAAACTAGGGAGAGGAGAAAGGTAGAAGAAATTTTGGAGAGGAGGAAGGTTGCAAAACGTTTTTTGTGGGTTTTTACTAGTGGACTAGTGTTGTTGGGATTTTGGGCTTGGGGGCCAGGAAACATGATTTCCTAGATCTAGCGATCCGGAGAGGCTATGTTCCTGTCTAGATGGGAGCAAACCTTGATCTGCTTGTTGCTTCATGTGATTTTGAGCCATGACCAAATTGTCTTTGAGGGCACGAAGAATAGCCTCTCAAACTGTAAGATTTTTGTCAACCTCCTGAACCTTCAAGACCCATGGAATATATGAGAGAATCGATGGGGGATTTTTTCCATGGACTACTTTAAAAGGAGTCATGCAAGTATTTGTATGGTAAGACGTGTTGTACCACCATTTAGCTAGGGCTAACCATTGAGCCCATCGATTTTTCTTCTGGCCATCCATCTGGGGGTGATAGGCGTTGCTGAGATACAATTGGGTGCCCTATAGTTTGAACAATTCTTGCCAAAAATTGTTGGTGAAAGTGGGATCTCTATCAGAGGCAATAGAATTAGGCATGCCATAAAGCTTGAAGATATTATTCATGAAGATTTGAGCCACTGTGGAGGCAGTGAATGGGTGTTGAAGAGCACAAAAATGAGCATATTTGGAGAGACGATCCACTACCACCATGATGACTGACTTATTGCCCGATTTAGGTAAGCCCACAATGAAATCCATAGAAATATCTCGCCAAATAGCAGGGGGAATCAAAAGCGGTTGTAGTCTGCTCGAAGCTTTGACAGTTTCTCCCTTGTTGTGTTGACAGACCTCACATTCAACCACAAAGGTGCGGACGTCTTGTTTCATACCATCCCAGAAAAAAGAACGTTTGACTCGCTCATAGGTTTTGGTAAACCCTGAATGTCTGGTTGTGGGTGAGGCATGAAGTTCAGAAAGCATTGTGGATTTAATTTGTGATTTCTTGCATAAATACAAACCACCTTTGTAGTGAAGCTCTTCATTGTGCCAAGAGTACCCTAGAGAAACTGAAGAATTGTGCTGCAATTGGTGGAACATGCTAGAAATTTTGGGGTCTTGCAGCCATTCCTGACGAACAGCTTGGAGCCAATCTAGTACAATGAAGGAGATGGAGAAAAGGGATGCGTCTTCTTCATATTTCCGGGAAAGAGCATCGGCCATTACGTTTTCCTTGCCCTTCTTGTAAATGATCTCATAATCATAGCCCAAATAGCTTGGTCACCCATTTTTGTTGCATCGGTGATGAAATTCGATGTTCCAGGAAATACTTGAGACTCTAATGATCAATTTTGATTTGGAAGCGTTGATGAAATAAATAAGGATCCCAGAGATCCACAACATGTAGAATAGATAACATTTCCTTTTTATAAATGGATTGGCCCAAATGTCACTCTGAAAGTTGTTTTCTAGTGAATGCCAAAGGCACGCCATCATGCATGAGGACAGACCCAATTCCTTTCTCGAAAGCATCACATTCCAATACGAGTGTCTTTGTGAAGTCTGGAAGTGCTAGGACAGGGGTCGAGCACATAGCATCTTTCAAGGATTGAAAGGCATGATCCGCAGTTGAAGTCCAAGTGAAAGCATTCTTTTTAAGGAGAGAAGTGAGAGGAGTTGCAATTTTTCCATAATTCCGAACAAACTTCCTATAATAGCCCGTCAAACCCAGAAAACCACACAAGATCTTCAGATTTTTAGGGCGAGTCCAATCCTACATAGATTCAATTTTCTTAGAATCCACTCGGACACCTTCCTTGCCGACAATATGACCCAGGTATTCCACTTCCGAGGCACCAAAGGAACATTTATATTGTTTGAGGAAAAGTTGGTGCTTAGAGAGTAGATGGAGAACTTGATTCACATGGGAGAGATGGGATGGATAAATTTTACTATAGATGAGAATATCATCAAAGAAAACTAAGACAAAATGACAGAGAAAAGGATGGAAGACATGATTCATAAGACTTTGGAAAGTGGAGGGAGCATTACACAAGCCAAAGGGAATTACTAAGAATTCATAGTGATCCTCATGAGTTTGAAATGTAGTCTTGAGAATGTCTTCTTCTTTCATACGGCTCTGGTGGTAGCCAGAACGTAGATCCAGTTTGGTGAAGCACTGAGCACCATTCAATTCATCCAAGAGGTCATCAATGACAAGAATGGGGAATCTGTCTTTGATTGTGAGTTTATTGAGGGCGCGAAAATCAAGACACATTCGCCAAGTACCTTCTTTCTTGAGTACCATGACCACAGGGGTAGAATAGGGGCTAGTATTGGGACGGATAACATCTGCTTCTATCAATTCATGAACAATTTTCTCAAATTCATTCTTCTGGGCAAAGGGATGACGATAAGGCTGGACATTGGGAGGAAGACTCTCAGGGATGAGAGGGATGGAAAGATCATGGACTCCACGGGAAGGGGGTAGTTCTTTGGGAGTGGTAAAAACAACTTGGTGGCGTGAGATGGTAGATTGGAGGTCAGGATTCATAGAAGGTGTTTCAATAGCATGAATGGAGTGGAGTTGGGCTATAATGGCCGAATGACCTTTTCTTAGGATCTTTTCCATGCGATGGGAGGTGATGATCTCAGGGGAACCTGTTGTGATGCCTTGGAACTTATATTGTTGTTCCTCCTATTGGAATTGCATGGTTAAGTCCTTAAAATCCATGAGAATGGGGCCTAGAGTGCATAACCATTCGGCACCGAGAACAATGTCACAACCACCCATTTCTATAGAAAACATATGGGATTTCAGATGATACTGGCCAATTTGGAGTCACACATTTTCGCATCGTCCCTCACATTTCATGGAACCGCCATTGGCAAACATGATTTGAAAATTATTGACATCATGGATGTAAAAATTGACTTCCTGAGAAATGCGGTGATGAATAAAATTATGGGTGCTACCATTGTCCACAAGGATGATGACTTTCATATTTTTAATGTAACTAATTAATTTGAGAGTCTGGGGAGCAGAGAAGCCAGTGAGTGCATTAAGTGAAATCACCGGGTCAACTTCTGATGGATTAGAGGGTGGGGTCATATTAGATGGCGGTGGTAGTTCCTCCACAGGTGCAACAACAACATATTCTTCAAAAATATCCTCAATCATAGCCATAAAAAGTTTATATTCCTTACACTTGTGCCTGGAAAAATATTTGTCATCACAATTATAACAAATACCCTTGAGTTGATGTTCAACCATTTCAGCCCTCGTTAATTTTTGGATCTTGAGGGGAGGTACAGGAGGGAATAATTGATGGGTTTAGGGCGAGGACAGAAGGAGGGTTTGTGGATCTAGGATGACACAATCTATTGTGCTTCCTTGGCTCGTTGAGTAGCTTACAAACAAGTCTTGAGGTGTGTCATGAGAACATGGGCATGAATTTCATCTTTGAGGGCACTGATGAAGCATTCCCTAAAGAAAACATCTAACATGCCCTCCATTCTAAAAGCCAAGTTCTCAAATGCGGAAATAAAGTCTTCCACTGTCTTATACAACAATTATATAACCAGAAAATACCAAAATAACACCAGAAAGAGCACCTTGATTAATGATAGCAATGTTCACTTGCCTCTTTGAGGGGGCAACCTCTAGCAGAGAAGAGTTCTATTACAATAATATCCAAGATAACATTTCTCATACCCTCTACTTCTATTTATACTAAATCTATCTATCCAAAAGAATAATCTAGAGGAAGATCCTTCTATAAGTGGAAGCTTCTATTAGGTCTTCTTACATTTGAATTATTCTTCCTTATTGCTAGGCATTATTAATATTGACCTTTATTACATGGAATTATATTATTCTACCTACATGAGGGGTTAGGGAGGTTAGGTCCCTAACACCTTACCTTGCCACATTTGAGAGAACAAACCGCGAGCCACCATCGAAGAGGCCAGAAAAAACACGAAAACCAAAAAAATAAAATTTGTTAATAAATAAAATGGAAGGGCCAAGCCCTTACCTCCCTTGTTACGGTTGAACCATTGGAAATCTGTGTGTTTACCACGATTGTCAATTGCGGCATAGTTCGACCTTGCTAAAACAAAGACGACAAGTTTAAGATCTTTGCACTCTACTAAATGAGATTGAAGGGATGACTGAAATTTTGGACAAACCCTTGTTGAAACCCCATCTCTCGGCTGAATCCTCATACTAGGTGGTTGAGAAAATGATGGAGGAATCAAGCCTATCGAGTAAGGTAAAAAAATACAGGTTGTGCCACTCTCAGAGTAGTGTGTTGTTGCACCTGAGATGCCAAGAAGGAAAGAGGCCAACCTGACAACCATGGTTGTTCCCTTCAGGTGGTCAACCATGGATCCAGGGCCACACCCATGAGCCAACTAGCAGCAAAAGTAAAAATAAAATGGAAGAGCGAGTGTGTTATAGAGTAGTAGTTGATCGGTGGAGGAGGGTGAAATGAGAATGAAGGATTGAGAGTTAGGGGCAGGGTTTCGATGTAATCGTTTTTTTTTTTTGTGAGTGGGGAATGGGAGGCACGTGGGCCTCATGCAAGGTCCCATGTTGGCTAACTCTTTATTTTATTTATTTATTTAATTATTTATATACATTAATTCATTAAATGAATTTTGTCATTTATTTATTTTTTTAATTAATTAAATTCATAGAGTTTAATTTTTTTTTAAGGGAAAGATTATGTTATATAAGGAAGTTATATAAATGTTTTAAAAAAGGAAAAGTGTTATAAAATTATATATATATATATATATAAAGATAAAGTTTTGTTTTAAAAATATATATATTATTTACAATATATAAGTTTTGTTTTAAAAATATGCATAATATTAAATAATAAGGTTATATATATATATATATATATATATATATATATATATATATATATATATATATATATATATATATATATATATATATATATATATATATATATATATATATATATATAATTTTATTAAAAGAATTGTTGGAGGAATTATACACTTTAAGTTAGTTATAATGTTAACATTTACATGTTAATGTAAAATAAAGTTAGGGGTCTTATAATATTACCTTGGGTTAAGATATCAAACCTGATAATGTTACTCTGTTATTATCATTGATATGTGTAATTATTATTATTGTTAATATGAATAATTAATATTAATTTGTGATTATTGTGATGGATTAATATTATAGTAATTTTAAGGTTTAATAATTTATAACTTAGGTTAATAGGTTTAACCTATGTTAATGTGTTGTTAGGTTTATCTCACTTAATCAATTTTATAGTTTAAATTATATTAATCAATTTAAAAATTTATAAGGACATAAATGGGTTATAAAGGGGGGATATTTCAAACTCGTTGAGGATGTAAGTTAGACTGATTGATGAGTACCCAGCAGTGTTAGAACAACTAGCAAGACGAGAGAGTTAGTAGCTTACCTAGATGAAGTTACCAATCCTAGAGGCTTTGACCTTGACTTGTAGCCACTTACCTTATGGGATTAATGGTTGTTTACAGACAAGTAAAAAAAACAAAACTTGCGCCCAACCCTACGCTTGCAAGTAAAAGTTTGAGTAAAACGTGGAATGCATTAAACCCCTTTTTTTTAATAAACATTTGTTTGGACGCAAATTCATTATTCATAATGGTTAGGACTCGGGGTAATCAAGGTTGGGGGGCATCGTCGCAAAGACCACCAATGCCAGCACCACCACCGCCATTTCCCGAGCTAGCTCTCATTTTGCGCTCCTTAGAGGCTATTAATGAGACATTAAAGGTGTTCCAGTCAGATGATGTGGAAGTGGAACCCCCGCCATATGGAATGGGTAACCCAAAAGCAACGAGGGACTTAGAGAGAGAACCTCTACTAGGAGACATCACCAAAGAACTACAAAAAATCAAACTCCCAGAGTTTGTTGGGGGTCGTGCAAGTGAATGTGTAGAGGCATGGTTGGAATGAATGATGAGATGGTTCACCTTGAGAGACTATGCTTCCACATCAAAGGCAAAGATAACAATCTTTCAGTTGAAATATAGTGCCTTAAACTGGTGGGGTAATCTAGAGAGGTAGTTTCACCTTACTCCAGACACCACCTCTTAGGAGATTTTTGAGGGAAGGTTCTGGAGAAAATATTTTCTAGCTTACTATGAAGAACAACAGGTAGGAGAATTTCATGCACTAATTTAGGGAAACCGAATGGTGGAAGTGTATGAAATCAGGTTCATGGATTTAGTTAAGTATGTCTCTTACATGGATACCGATCAGCGACGGGCAGATCATTTTGTGTATGGATTAAATTGTAAGATAAGGGCCATGATGCAGATGTGGAAACCATCGTTAGTGGCCAAAGTGGTTGAAAGTTCTTGTTACGCAGAAGAGCATATGAGCTTAAATGGAGGTATGATATCAACTATTCCACAATAGCCTGGATTCATAGGGAAGGCCCCTAGAACCTTCTCCAGGGGAGGAATCTCTAGGCCACCTCCTTATGGCAATAGATTCTCACCTAGAGAAATTGCAACATGTATTTCAATGGAAATGAGTGCAACATTCCACTCTTCACCAACGACACAGGAAAGTCCACGACCTTCTCGAGGAGCAGTTAGTAGGGGCAAGGATTCCCGGGGAAGGAACTCATTTCAGAGGCCTTCGCAGGGCAATGTGCAGGTTCCATCTCATGTTACTTATTGGGGGTGTGGATGACCCCATTACCATCGTGATTGTCCAGAGTCACAATCAGTCTTTGTACATAGAGAAAGAAAGGCCCCCGATGGGAAGAGGGAGTAATAGCCACCAGATTTTTGCAGCAATTAATAATCGTTAGGCAGAACATCAATCCATTGTAGTGGAGTCGTTAGGCATGCTAAATCATGTCAATGTTTAAATTTGATTTGATTTTGGTGCTACAGATAGTTTCATTTCACCTTGTGCATTAGAAAAATGTGGGTTGGCATCCTACGAGCACGATGAACTTAAACAAGTGGAGATGGTTTTAGGGGGGGGGAGAAGTAGGACCTAGCATCAATAATTGTCTTGTAGACCTAGGAGTGTGTACTACTAGGTTGAAGGTGTATGTCACTGCCCTAGGGACATATGATCTAATCATCGAGATGGACTGGTTAGAAGCCCATCGAGCTATGGTAGATTGTTTTGTGAAGAGGATGATTTGTGTAGATGATGAATGGAGGCCAGTAGAGATCCATGGTATACGGAGGAAGGTGTCTCTACGCTTTATTTCAACAATGAAGGTTAAACGTTGCATAAGGCAAGGTTGTCAATTATTTTTAGTGGAAGCAGTCAATGAAGGGAAGGGACCCTCTATAGATAAATATCCAATTTTGTTGGAATTTAAGGATTTTTCTCCAAAAGAGTTTCCAGGGTTGCCTCCTGTGAGGGAGCTTGATTTTACCATTGAGCTAAAACCTGGTGCAGAGCCAATTTACAAGACATTGTATAGGATGACGACGCCATAAATTTGTGAGTTACAGATGTAGTTGAAGAAACTACTTGACTTAGGGATAATAAGGCCCAGTGTCTCACCTTGGGGTGAACCAGTAATTTTTGTCAAGAAGGATGGTTCCTTACGAATGTGTATAGATTACAAGGACTTGAATCATTCTATAGTGAATAATATGTACCCAATGCCACAAATAGATGATCTCTTTGATCAGATTAAAGGAGCAACCTTTTTCTCAAAAATTGATCTCCAATCAGGGTATCACCAGTTAAGGATTAAGGAAGGCGATATTCCTAAAAATTCCTTTTGAACTCGGTTTGGGAATTATGAGTTCATTGTAGTTACTTTTGGTTTGACCAATGCACCAACAGTATTGATGAGCCTCATGAATGGTGTATTTCGAAAGTATTTAGACCGCTTTGTTCAGGTCTTTCTTGATGATATCCTCATCTATTCCAAGAACGAAAGCGAACATAAGGAACACTTGTGAGTGGTGTTTTCATTCCTTAGAGAGAAAAAGGTGTATGGAAAGTTGTCAAAGTGCTTTTTCTTCCAGAAAGAGATTCACTATTTAGGTCATATCATTCCGGGTAAAGGAATTTCGATGGACCTGGAAAAGGTGAAGGCCATTATGGATTGACCTATACCAAAAAATGCTTATGAGGTGAGAAGTTGCATGGGGCTAGCTAGTTATTATCGAAGGTTTGTGGAAGGTTTATCAAAGATAGCAAAACATGTCACCACCTTGTAGTGCAAGGAGTCCAAGTATGAATGGACAGAGGAATGGGATATTGCATTCATTGAGCTTAAGAGGTTGCTAACCAATGTGCCAATTCTACGAGTGTCGGATATGGAAAAAGACTTCACAATCTCCACGGATGCCTCAAAGAAAGGATTGGGGGCCATGCTAATGTAGGATGGGGGAGTGACGGCTTAATCATCAAGAAATTTGAAGAAACATGAGGATTTATATGGTATTCATGATTTAGAGTTGGAAACTATAATGCTAGCTCTGAAGCTTTGGAGGGATTACCTAGTGGGGTGAAGTTTTGAGCCCAAAACAGACCATGAAAGCTTAAAGCATCTCTTCACTCAAAGGGATACCAATGCTATGTAGAGGCAATGGAGTGAGTTTATGAGTGAATACTATTTTGGAATTTCATATATCAAGGGAAAGGAGAATGTGGTCACGGATTCCCTGAGAAAAAGACCATGTATCTACTCCTTGGTTCCCTTAAAAGTTTATTTGAGGGAGCGAGTGTTGGGGCAACTTATTGAAGATAGTTGGTATTTAAAGGTTACTTTATCCCTTCAGAGTGGGAGGCAATTAGAGCCAAAGTATGAAGGATATAACCTTGAGGAAGATGGATTGTTGAGATACCAGGGAAGGATGTACATCCCCGAGGGTGGGGATATTCGAAGCGTCATACTCAAGGAATCCCATAGAGCACTTTACCGTGCACATCCAAGTGTGAAGAAAATGTATGCACACATGAAGAATATTTTATTCTGGGTAGGCATGAAGCGTGATGTAGTCCATTTCGTCGCCAAGTGCCTTGAATGTCAGCAAGTGAAGGTTGATCATCACCACTCGACATGTCTCCTACAACCGCATGATTTTCCTATGTCCAAGTGGGAAATCATTTCTATGGATTTTGTTGTCGGATTTCCACTCACATCGCAAAGACACAATTCCATTCTTGTTATAGTTGATAAGTTGACCAAGAGTGCTCATTTTATTCCAGTTAGAGACACTTATGATGTCACTGATGTGGCAGATGTTTTTATAAGTGAATTCATTCGTCTGAATGGGTTGCCAAAGAAGATCATTTTAGATAGGGACTCTCGATTCACATCTAGGTTTTGGACAATTTTTCAGTCAACATTGGGGACTCGGTTGAACTTAAGCACAACAAATCATCTTGAAACGGATGGGTAAACTGGAAGAGTTAATCAGGTTATGGAAGAAGTGCTTAGGATGTATGTTATGGATAATAAAACCCATTGGGAGAAGTACCTACCTTTGGTAGAGTTCGCCTACAATAATAGTTTCCATTGCTTGGAATGTCGCCCTATGAAGCTATGTATGGAAGGCCATGCAAGACATTGTTGAGTTGGGAAAGGTTAGAATATTGAGTGACAGTAGTGTCGGAATTGATTCAAGAGATGGAGGAACATGTGATTCAGATTAGACAATGATTAAAGGAGGCACATAATAGACATAAAAGTTATGTTGATGCACATAGGACAAACCAAAGTTATAAAGTGGGAGATCATTTTTTCATTCGTATCAGGCCTAATAAGAGTACCATTCGTTTTGGGAAAGGGAAAAAGTTGTTGCCTCGATTTATAGGGTCGTTTAAAATCTAAGAGGGAATTGGACCCGTTTCCTATCGCCTTGTACTACCATCCCACTTGCATAAAACTCATAATGTTTTCCATGTATCTAATCTATGTCATTATGTCGTTGACGAATCTCACAAACTAAATTGGAAGGAATTGCAGGTCTCCATTACAGGAACCATCATGGTAGAACCATTACGCATATTGGACCGTAGGGTCTGACAACTCAGGAATCATTTGGTGGACTAAGTTAAGGTCCAGTGGGACAAGTATAGCCCAAGATATGCTCTTTGGGAGGATGCAGAGACCTTACGATGAGATCATCCCTCACTTTTTGACCACCCAGGGACTATGTTTCCCGAAGGATGGTGTATGTAATGACCCATTTGACTTAGACAACTAGAATTACTTATGGGATAGTCATTTTTTTATTTTCTTATGAATTGTGGAAAATTGATTGCTTGACACTTTAAATTTTTGACATATACACCTATGTGAATTTGAATACTATGAATGTTATCGCTATGTGGTTTATGATGGATATTATGCAACCTATTTCTAGCTATAAAAAAAATTGAATTTGAAAGATATTGGTACATGAATATTGAGTTAGTGATATGGTTGTATGCAATTACATGTTAATGGTGGATGGATATGCATGAGTATGTGTTATAACTAACCTTCAGATTGATGAGATATGAAATAGCCAAGGGATGATGGTAATAAATGGTTGATGTCATGAACATCAATCAAGAAATAATATGGTATGAATATTTGTATGTTAAATTATGTTGGTTAAAATGCATTGTTATAATATGTGGGCAAGTGCAGGTTTTTCAAGTAGAGAGACTACCCGAAATTGAATATACGATGACAAAATCCCAGCAACATTGTTCCACTATATGGTCCATGATAGGGTGTTGACCCTAGTTGAGGGGTGGAGGCATTACCCACCATGTATCCTCTGAAACCTGGAGTCATGGGAGGACGGTGTTAGATCATGCTCCCCTAGACGTGTGATGATGACTTCCATCTACCTATTGGGGAAGCTTGGTCAATATAGTTGACACTTTTTCTTATGGGTTCTATTTGGAGTTAGGTCAATAAAGTTGAATCTCCAGGATAGTCCAGCAAAGGAAGGATAGGGATGGAAGAGGGAAGTAGGTTAGGGAGGAAGGATGATTAGAAGTAGTTGAGAGTGTGTGGGGTTTTAATCGTATAGTAGAAGTATTTGATTTTCTCTTGTTTCAAAATAAATAAATGCTTATTTGAACTACAATTATCTAAGTGAGTTTTGCTTGTGTTAAATTATTATAATTGAGGGATTCTGCAAATATTGTAAATGGTTTATTATTCTTTATGAAATTAATAGCAGTGTTGATTGGATTGGAAGCATACATGAATTGAATTAGATGTGATAATTAGTGTCATTAGTACATGTGTGAGTCTTGTATGTTCTAGCTATGCATACATGCCTTGCGCATGTATACCAGTATTTATGAATGTTTAAATTAATGATGTTTGTATCTGATTTAGACGTATGAATCGTGTTACTACTATCCTTGTATTGTAAGTTACTATAACTTTGGAACTAAGTTTCTTGAAGGATGGGTGTATGTAACACCCAGTTAACATAATTAATGATTATAATCATTTAAATTAAATTAAATCAATTAATTATTGAACTAAGTAGGTTTTATCATTTATTTAATTATTCTTTTGATTTAAGAAATGCAACAATGAATAAAATTATGTATTTCATTTGTGGTTTGGGTTGGTATGAATTTATGACAAAGGATAAGGTATATGGGAAGTTAATGATGGGAAGGATTCGAAAGAGAAGGATAAGGAAGGGAGATTCGGACATGGGAAGGTGGATCATTTTGGAGGAGAGGAGGAGAAACCATGGAGAGGAGAAAGGTAGCAGAAATTTTGGAGAGGAGGAAGGTTGCAAAACGTTTTTTGTGGGTTTTTACTAGTGGACTAGTGTTGTTGGGATTTTGGGCTCGGGGGCCAGGAAACATGATTTCCTAGATCTAGCAATCCGGAGAGGCTTTGTTCCTGTCTAGATGGGAGGAAACATTTTCAGGCAGTTTCAATTTCAACAGAACAAGTCACTCAACAACAAGAGAAAGCAAACAACAACAATCAGGACAACCTTCTTCTTCAAGAGGTAAATTATAAATTATCTTTTGCTTGAATTAAATTTCACTATGTATTCATGAAATTACTGTAATGTAATTGAATATGGTTTTATTGTCTTGTTAAAACAAAGAGAGATAACTTAAATTTCAAACTTCATGAAATTAGATTGTTAACCAGAATACAACTTCAAAGTTTAAATATGAAGCCCTGGGTAGGGCGTTACAAAGGGGATACTTGATGTGAATTGTTGATGTGGATTCTATGTTAAATAACAATTTAATTTATATGATATAAGGACTCTTGTACCTTGTGAACATTGGTCTTACTTGATTCCATAACTTTGATGATTTAGATGCACCTAACATCGTCCTTTGGAGGATGTCCCCTGCTTTAACTCGTGATGTTGTGCATTTGTTTGCAAGATATGGCATGTGTGATGCAAAGTGTTGATTCATTTAATGGTTTGACATACTCAGACACATTCTCTCACATTTTCTTGACCTTGGACAATGGATGAATGGGATTTCATTTGACATATATGGTCACGATGGCTCACATGTGGGACGAAAACCCAAACTTTGGATAATGCACCCACACCTTACTCAACCACTTAATGGAGAATGTTGCACTTGGTTTGGCTTGGACAATAATCAGAGAGGTGGTGCATGATCATTCCACCTTGGAGGATGGCTCTTTCACCCTAAGGTTGGGTTCTTAGACGATGATGTCATGTGCTAGGGTTTGATTGAGATGATGGGGTTTTCTTACCACTTGGACACCATATGATGATTTGATGTGATATAGCACTCTTCCACCTTGGACGATGACACATTGCCCTCCTTCACCTTTGGGAGGCTTGACATCAACACACATGTGACCTTATGATGGCTTATTTGCATGATTTCTCATTTGTAGAGGCTATTTGAGGGGTTGGCCCTACTTGTAGCATAGATTATTATTGTTTTACACCTATTATTGTGGATTACATCACTTGGTTACCTCCTATAAAAGGAGAGAGAACTCAACTCATTTTCTCATCATCACAACTCCTCACACTTGTGAGGTAGCTCTCTAAAAAAGTTTTCTCTATCTTTCTTGTTCTCTTGGAGTCTCTTGAGCGCACTACTGGAGGGAATTTTAGATGGATGTTTCTCTTGTTGATAGTGAAGTCTACATAAATTAGGGTTTCATCATGCTAATGCACCTTGTATGTAAGTGTTTACTTTGAATGCAGGTGGTGTTTCTTGGTTTATCTTGGTAATTATGCATGTTATCTTGATATTTTTGAAATCTTGAAACCCTAAGAGGAAGGATTAAGAGTGGTTATCCCCTCCCCTTATTATTTTCACCTTGACTTGTTGAAGTATTTAATATTTTCTTTAAGGGTTAGGAGTGGCTATCTCCTTAAGGTTTATCTTAGCTAGGGTTTGGTCTATGGGTTAGGAGTGGATACCCCCTAGGCTCAAGACCTAGTTCAATTCATATTCTTTGCTAAACGCATTAGAGAAAGTGGGACGACACCTAGGGTTTATGAGTGGATAAAATTTAGTGGTTTTCCTTTGAAATTTGACTTGGTTCTATGAGTGGATAAATCTAAGGCTCAAATCTTCACCTTCTCTCTTGCTTGGCCTCCTTGAATGCATTATCTTGACTCCATTTGTCCTAGGAAAGTAGTCGGCACTAGTCTTTATGTTTATGATGATTTATACTCTCAACAATTCTTAAAACCTCACTTAAATTATCTTTATGACATCATTTCCATACTAATTGTGTCTCAACGCTTTGCATATTCATTGGATAACTTGTTGGATTTATAAAATAAATTTGCTACAGCCATTAGGGTTGTTATTTAATTTTGCATACTTACTTAATATTGTGGAAACACTTGCTCAGAAATCTCATTTAGCAATTGGATATTGTCCCCCTTGTTATAAGCTAAATTCTAAGACTTAATTACTAATTTTCTATGTTGTTTTTCAAATTGTTCTTATAAAATACTTATTGTTAATATAGATTGGTTTACTACTGCAATTTTACAAGATAAATTGGTTTTACTTGATATCTTGTGTATAAAGGTGAATGGCGTGCAATCTAACTTGGTAGTTGATCATTATACACATTGGAAAGTTTATTGGCTCGCACAAGTTGCCCAATTACCTTGCACAAACAATCTCACCCTTCACCTTTCCCTAAGACCTATCCCATCACATCTAAGTGACCAAGATAGGGGATTGTAGGCTTGGCTAATCTTTCTACTTGATCCCTTGAGGTTACTAGGGAAGCCTCCCTTGTGTTGGACCTCTTTCCTTCACTAAAATGAGGGAAGTATTTTCTTTACCTTCAATTGTTACACAATATTGACATCTTGTGGAGGGTTTTGCATAGGTACAAATCTTGTGATAAAAAGTTATATTAAACATATGATGTATTAATCCTATTACAATTTTTTTAGGATGTGGGCCTTTATTTCTCTTTTCTTTTCATACTTAATGAAAGGGAACCAACAACTTCTCATTGAGACATCTATTGCATATTTGTGTTGTTTACATCTCTCCCTCTCATGTTCTCATTTTGTATCAAATTTCTCATCTTACATTGTTGTTAACTATGCATCCTTTGTATGGTTTATTGTTTCAATTATCTTCGAGTGTCATAGGGTTTGAGTGCACTCAACTATTATTAAGGCTGAATTTATTGGTTGTATATTCACATTTAGTTATTGTGGACAGTGTAGTCGTCGCACTGGTGGAGTTAGTGGCTCTCTTAACCTACCATAAGGCAATCAAGAGGTCATTAAAAAAACCACCCCATTGTCCAATATCATTATTTCAACTAATTCCCAATTCATTGTCCAAGGACAAAGCATTCACAKCCATGGTGTTGTCAAAGACTTCGTGGAAGTTCATCTTCAAGGTTGTTCACAAGGWAATGAAATCTCTCTTAATCRATTTCCTATTGATATTGCAGATTATGAATATGTTGTCCATGATAATTTGAAATGACATACCTTATTATGATATTTCATCAGTGTTATTTCATTGAGTATGTTATTAAGACAAGTTAAGGAGGCTTGGGAAACCCATGGTTAGATTTACGAAGCCATGGGTAACTTGACCAAAGGATTTTCACAGTTCTCTTTTAAGGAAGAATTTCATTTCCATGAAGTGGTTTCTCACGATCCATGGGTGTGTTGGAATACCTTGTTCTTCTTTCCAAATGACAAAAAGTTATTTGCAAATGAAGGCGCCCCAACTATATTGGTCAATATGGGGTAGTTTTTTAAAGCTTGACCACAATTTTGGGGATTTCTTAAAATGTATCAATACATCAATTGGTAATTTCATATGACATGAGCTTATGAGGTTCTTCAACCATTGGCCTTAGAAAATGGGTTTTCTTAAGAATCAAAATGTTTAAAAACCTTAGGGAATTTATGTACCTCTAGGTGGCGACGAATAGGGGGGGAATTCACCAACCAATATAGTACATTAAGCTCTTGAACATATGTTTCAATGCCAAATCCTTGACCATAGAATTAAGGATTTCCCTCGACCAACGTGGAAAATGTTGAAACCCAAGTTGCAAACAATGTTCAAATGAAAGGCTTTGTGGCCTTTCCCTTCACAAATAGTGAAGGTTGTAAAGAAGAGAAAAGATCCTCAAATCCAAAAATATTAACTAACCATGGCACCTATCCCTAGCCCAACTTCTAAGAAAATTGTTAGCTCGATTATGGGAAAAGATCTCTTTGGGGCTTCCCAACCCAGCTCCTATCTAAAAGGTGGTGGCCATATGGCCTAACCTTTGCTCCCATGACTTAATTCTTAGTGGGATCATTATGTTAAAGACTATTAGAAACAAAAGGATAGAACCTTAAATGAGTGTTCCTTGCCCCAATTGAATAATGTACCTCTCCAAATTCTTTTTGTTTCCTTGAGATCTCAAGAGATGATGAGGCTATGAATTTTCATGTTGAAAGTTTGTAATGACTATAGTATCATGGAATCTTCAGGACCTTATAGTCCTTGCCACAAATCCATGGTTTGGAGAACATGTTATCACTCCAAGAGTCACCCCCAGACTGCAAACGGGAGTAAGCTTGGTAACATACAAATTGATTTAATTTTAGTTTGAGATCAGGGATCAGCAAGACTTTAAAGAAAGGAAAAGAATAGATATCACTGTAGATCAATGATGGACCATTGGGCTATGGAGTCATAAACAATCTGCTCATTGAAGACATTTAAGCTCCCTATCAGAAAAAATATGTGTATAATGATGAAGAGAAGAATAAGAGAATAACATAAAGACGATTATTCGCTAAGCAGAGCTACTCTCTGCAAAGAGAATTTAGATGTGTCTGAACAATAAACAATGATACATAGGCAAGATTAGAACAGATCTTATATTGCATCAAGAATCTATCAATCAAAGGAAAATTTGAATCCTTAAAATCAGCAATACATTCAAACAAGATGAAGAATAGAACAGAGAACATAGAAGACAAATCTGATGAAACAGCTCATATGAATCTCCAATAACATACAATTTACATCCACATGCCTCTCCGGCTTACAAACTGAAATATACAGTCATTCCATTTCTCAAAACCTCCTCCGGTCTTGCCCCCCCCCACACACATTATATCATTCATCAGATGTATTTATAATAAAAAAATAAGACAACAGCTAGGAGTGCGAGCTGGCCTTCCTATCCTAGGATTCTCCACAAAAATCTACAAGTCTAACATCTGTACCAACAGATCTAACAAACTTATAAAATCAAGGAGCTTGTTGGCAACCAAAAATGAATGGCATGTCTTGCTACTTGGGTGCCTCTTCTCCAGTGTCATGTGTCTTCTCTTGTCTGTCATGTTCCTTCTGTCAGAAGAAAAATCTGGTCAGTATGGGCTTGCAGGAGAAACTGCCCTTTGTGGTACTTCGGGCTGACAGTTTTTTGTTTCCTCGGTCAAACCCTCCATGCTTCCATTTAAGGGGGTAGTCGATTGTTCAACCAACAGTCCTTCTTTCATTAACTGATTTCTCCTTGGGATCAGGATGAGGCTTAACGCCTAGTTTTTTTCCATACGCTGCTCTCGGATTGGGCCCTATATAAGCACGTGATTGTGGAAGTTTCCAAGGGAGGTTTGGATCCACACCACTTCAACCCCTGCAATCCACTACCAACTGTCACATACCTCTTTATCTATACAATGGTTTTGATTGTGGGACCGCTCTAAGATTTTAGCGTTTGATCACTTTTTGTCCCCACAATGAAGTGTGGTCATCAATCTTGTCGCAATCCGTGATCTGGGAACGCCCTACCTTTGGCCATGCGTTAGTCTTAGATGGACCCTACATCAGCACGTGATTGTGGAAGTTGTCAAGGGCAGTTTGGGTCCACACCACTTCGACCCCTGCAATCCACCACCAATTGTCACGTACCTCTTCCGATATACCATGGTTTCAATTGCGAGATCGCTCCATAATTTTAACGTTCGAGCATGTTCTGTCCCCACAATGAAGCGTGGTCGGCGATCTATTGCAATCTGTGATCTGGGTAACCCTTTTATTTTAGCACCCCTGCTAAAATTTATCTGTCTTTCAACTCCAGAATCCTTTTAACCATGTTTAGAGATGGAGCCAATTTTGGCACTTGGGAATTTTGAATGTTGAGAAAGAATATCTCCTGGAGGACGATCTCCTGAATCTAACGTGGTGGTCTAACGTCATTGTGTTGTCACAACTACCGATGGATGAGCGCCATGTGTCTTTGGCACTTTGGCACTTCGGGCTTTGGGAGTTTTGGATTGTGAAGCATGAAAAACTCCCAGAGTGGTACGGGCCCAGAGTGACATGGTAGCCTGAAATAAATGATATGCATCCTCGGTGGATAAGTTCCATGTGTTGAGTTGAAAAACACCCGTGGAGTGGTAGGGCCCAAAGCGACGTCGCAGCCTAACGTCACTTCGGGACTTTGAGATGTAGAGCATGGAAATCTCTTGAAGTAACTTTCTCTCGGTTGACGTGGCAGCCTCTCATTATTTCGGCGCTTCGGGCTTTGGGATATTTTGAATGTAGGTATGAATATCTCCCGAAGTGACTTTCTCCCTGTTGGTGTGGCAGCCTCTCGTCACTTCAGGAATTTGGGATGTAGAGCATGGAAATCTCCCGAAGTAACTTTCTCTTGGTTGACGTGGAAACCTCTAGTTACTTCTGTGCTTCGGGCTTCAAGCGATTTTGAACACGAGCATGAATATCTCTCGAAGTGACTTTCTCTCGGTTGACGTGGCATCCTCTTGTCACTTCGAGACTTCGTCTCTTTGGGACTTCAGGATGTAGAGAATGGAAATCTCCCGAAGTAACTTTCTCCTGATTGACGTGGTAGCCTCTTGTTACTTCGGCGCTTTGGGCTTCGGGAGCTTTTGAACGCGGGCGTGAATATCTCCCAAAGTGAATTTTTCTTGGTTGACGTGGCATCCTCTCGTCACTTTAGGAATTTGGGACTTCGACACTTTGGGGCTTATGTATGGTCATTAATCCTTACATGACTTTGAAACTCCGATTGCACGAGAGCTGTTAATCTAAACTTTACATGGGATCTCCACCGTTGAAAATTGAACCTATCTGTTTTCTTGTATTTCAAGCCCAAAATGGGCTGCTCTGAATACTACATTTGGACATTTCCTGTACAAACAAAGGACTTGGTCGGCATGCTTCGAACGAAAATTTGGGTACGCCACTTTCCATAACTAGGGTTCACAACACTTTTGAGTTACTTTTGTCGTTGTAGATGTTTGTGCTAACATCATGCTCCAACTGGGATGGGGGCCTCCCTATGAGGCTTCCAAGAACCTTAGAAGTTTCAGTCGCCTTATCTGTTGGCCTATGGAGTCAACTATGTAACCAACCTCTAAAAATTGCTAACAATTTCCACTTATTCATGAAAACTAAAAGACCCGCTATAAACTAAGGAAAGCAAGGCTCGGGAAGCGAGCTTATTACCTGCTTCAAACTTGAAGGAAAGCAAATGCTTGGGAAGCGATATTATTTCCTACACTACCCTACCTCTAACCAAATATGCAATTTGGTCAAGTAAAAGAAGATTTCCACAGTAGCCATTCAAGTAATTTCAAGACTGAGATGATCTTGTCTCTATCACTGATCAATAGATAAAAACAAAAATAAATTAGCATTGATAGAGAATCCTTCAGAAAACCACACTCACCCGTGAATGCTGGTGAAATGAAATCTGAAATTTTCAGAAATTCTGAAAAATTGGACTCCAACAAGGTTGCAAATGAATCTTTGAAACCAAGATCAGAAACATGTTGATTTCTAGGAAAAAAATGCTCATCCATGAATGCCTCTTTGTTTGAAAACTGATAACATTCTTTCTCTTTCATAAGTATATCTTGGTCATCAGGAGAGATAAATTCTTCTTTAAAATAATGATCACGAGATAATTGCACAGCATAATTTAAATCATATTAATAATGCTCAACTAGGAACATATGATTATATATACAATCATATGTTACCTCATGCTCAAAATATTTTGGAAAATGATCATAAACATGACATGCATCCCTGTCTATAGGAAAATATGAACATACTGAAGAATTTGGTTCCAAATGTAAAACATACTTACAACCTTGTTTTTGTTCTAGATATGATTCATACTCACTGTCTTTTTGCTACAAATTTGAAATATACAGACAATCCTCTTGTTGTTCATCTTGTGCATGCAGATTTTCAAAATATACTCGATCTCAAATCTTCTTGCTAGCACGATGTTCTCCTCGACTTCTTCAGCATCTTCAAATAATCATTTTAAGGATGAATATTTCCTTTCTCTCAAGAGAAGAACAAGCTCTGAATATTGAGCCATTACATAGTACACCATGGCAACAATTTCGGAAGGTCAGATTTCCATCGGCATGTTATGATAAACACTATAAAATCCCATGTTGAATATAGAAAAGGCTTCCTCTTCCCCTCTCCTCAAAGCATTAAAATCATCCAAGTACTGATCAAGGGACTTGTTCTCACCCCAACACTTTAAAAATCCATTGCGTAGCTCGATCCAAGAACCAATGGAATCGGCTTTCAAACCTTTAAGCCACACAACAAAATCTCCAAGCAAAGATTTGGAGAACAACCTCATTGTAACATCGTCATGAACTATCTCAAATTGATCAACAAAGTTCTCAAAGGCCTCCAAACGCCTCTTAGTAGTAACATGGTCTTCTCCAGAGAACCGAGGAAAATACTCAAGGAAATCAAGAGGATAAGGATGAAGGTGAGATAGCAGCCTTAAAGGTTTAAACATCTTGTCTATGATTCTAGTTTGAAAACTAGTGGGCTAGATATGAGGTTTAACAAGCTGATGGAAAGTTTCAACAGTAACAATAGAAGGTGATGATATTTGAGAAGGCTTTGAATCAGTTTCAACCTCCTCAAGGGTGATCAATTTCAGAAGGGATTTCAATACAAATCTCATCCTTATGAATAGGTTGAGGTGAAGATACGAGATCAACATCTACAACATAGGCAAAGGGAAGGTCCTCTTCTTCCAAGGATGGATATATAAAGGAAGGATTATGATCATTTGAATAGACAAAGCAGAGGATAATCCTCTTGATATGTGAAGGGAAAGAGAGAAATGAATTGATAAAGAAAAAAAAGAGTTCGTGGAGAAAGATCATAAGCTGATACCTGGTCATCCCATTTCGTATGGTCATGTTTTTGTCAACAGGATCCTCCCTAGTGGATTCTTTGATTGTGGAGCCACCAGGTAGATAATTACAGTCAATTTATGTGTCCCTCTCTTGTCTACCATCAAGAGTTGGATCTAAGTCGTTCTCCCAGGGAAGATAGCTTCACACTTCATTCCCCGACAACGACACCATTTATGTTATCACTCCAAGTGTCACCCACAGACTGCAAATGGGAGTAAGCTTGGTAACATACAAATTGATTTAATTTTAGTTTGAGATCAGGGATCAGCAAGACTTTAAAGAAAGGAAAAGACAATAGATATCACTGCAGATCAGTGATGGACCATTGAGCTATGGAGTCATAAACAATCTGCTCATTGAAGGCATTTAAGCTCCCTATCAGACAAAAGATTTGTATAATGATGAAGAGAAGAATAAGAGAATTACATAAAGATGACTATTCGCTAAGCAGAGATCCTCTCTGCAAAGAGAATTTAGATGTGTCTGAACAATAAACAATGATAAATAGGCAAGCTTACAGCAAATATTCTACTGCATCGAGAATCTATCAATCAAAGGAAAATGATAATCCTTAAAATCAGCAATACATTCAAACAAGATGAATAATAGAATAGAGAACATAGAAGACAAATCTAATGAAACAGCTCATGTGAATCTTCAATAACATACAATTTATAGCCACGTGCCCCTCCGGCTTACAAACTGAAATATACAGTCATTCCATTTCTCAAAACCTCCTCTGGTCTTGCACCCCCCGCCCCCCCGCCCCTTGCCCCCCCACATTATATTATTCATTAGATGTATTTATAATCAAAACATAAGACAACAGCTAGGAGTGCGAGTTGGCCTTCCTATCCTAGGATTCTTCACAAAAAGATACAAGTTTAACATATGTACCAATAGATCTAACAAACAACTAAAATCAAGGAGCTTGTTGGAAACCAAAAATGAATGACATGTCTTGTTGATTGGGCACCTCTTCTCTAGTGCCATGTGTCTTCTCTCTTTTTTCATGTTCCTTCTGTCAGAACGAAACTCTGTTCAGTATGGGCTTGCAGGAGAAACTTCCCTCTGTGGTGCTTCGGGCTGACAGTTTTTTGTCTCCTCAGCCAGACCCTCCATGCTTGCATTTAAGGGGGTAGTCGATTATTCAACCACCAATCCTTCTTTCATTAACTGATTTCTCCTTGGGATCAAGATGAGGCTTAACGCCTAGTTTTTTGTCATGTGCTTCTCTCGGATTGGGCCCTATATAAGAACATGATTTTGGAAGTTTCCAAGGGCAGTTTCAATCCACAGTGCTCACCCCCGCAATCCACCACCAACTATCGCATACCTCTTTAGCTATACCATGCTTTCGATTGCGGGACCGCTCTAATATTTTAGTGTTTGAGCACTTTTTGTCCCTGCAATGAAGTGTGGTCGTCGATATTGGAACGCCCTTCCTTTAGCTACGCACTAGTCTCGGATGGACCCTACATCAACACGTGATTGTGGAAGTTTTCAAGGGAGGTTTGGGTCCACACCACTTCGACCCCCACAATCCACCACCAATTGCCACATACCTCTTCCACTATACCATGGTTTCGATTGCGAGACCGTTCTAGAATTTTAATGTTTGAGCATGTTTCATCCCCGCAATGAAGTGTGGTCGTCGATCTGTTGCAATCTGTGATCTGGGTAACCCCTCTATTTTAGCGCCCCTACTAAAATGTATCCATCTACCAACTCCATAATCCTTTTAATCATGTTTAGAGATGGAGCCAATTTTGGTGCTTGGGAGTTTTGAATGTTGAGCAAGAATATCTCCCGAAGGACGATCTCCTGAATCTGACGTGGTGGCATGACATCATTGTGTTGTCATAGCTACTGATGGATGAGCGCCATGTGTCTTCAACACTTCGGCACTTCGAGCTTCAGGAGTTTTGGATTGTGAAGCATGAAAAACTCTCGGAGTGGTATATATGGGCCCAGAGTGACGTGGTAGCCTAAAATAAATGCTATGCATCCTCAACGGATAGTGCCATGTGTTGAGTTGAAAAAAACTCGTGGAGTGGTAGGGCCTGTGGTAAGGCCTGAAGCAACATGGCATCCCGACATCACTTCAGGACTTCGGGATGTAGAGCATGGAAATCTCTTGAAGTAACTTTCTCTCGGTTGACATGGCAGCCTCTCGTCACTTTGGGACTTTGGCTCTTCGGGACTTTGGGATGTAGAGCATGGAAATATCTGGAAGTAACTTTCTCTTGGTTGACATGGCAGCCTCTCGTTACTTCAACGCTTCGGGCTTCGAGAGATTTTGAACACGGGAATGAATATCTCCCGAAGTGACTTTCTCTCAGTTGACATGGCAGCCTCTCCTCACTTCGGGACTTCAGCTCTTCGAGACTTCAGGATGTAGAGCATGGAAATATCCCGAAGTAACTTTCTCTTGGTTGACATGGAAACCTCTCATTACTTCGGCGCTTCGGGCTTCGAGAGATTTTGAACGCGGGTGTGAATATCTACCGAAGTGACTCTCTCCCGGTTGGCGTGGAAACCTCTCGTCACTTCGGTACTTCGACACTTCAGGGCTTCTGTCTGGTCGTTAATCCTTGTGCGAATTTGAAACTCTGATTGCATGAAAGTCATTAATTTGAACTGTACATGGGATCTCCACCATTGAAAATTGAACATGTCTGTTTGCTTGTATTTAAACCCCGAAATGGGTTGCTCTGAATGTTGCGTTTGAACGTTTCCTGTATAAACAAAGGACTTGGTCGGCCTGCTTCGAACAAAAATTTGGGTAGTGCCACTTTCCATAACTAGGGTTCACAGTTCTTTTGAGTTACTTTTGTCGTTGCATATGTTTGTGCTAACCGAACACATGAAATTGTTCCAAGTTAGATGTTTTATGTTTGCAAGAAGTTAAAGTAGTTGGTTTAATTTTGTAAGTCACTCTTTGGCTAATATGCTCGATTGTTGTATTTTTACCTAACCATGTTGAAGGTAGAGAGGAAACCACCTTGATATCCTTGTATTTTTACCTAACCTTTGGACATGGTATTGATCTAACACGTTGCTTGGTTTGGACATCATTTCCTCTAAATGGCCAAGCCCTAAGACTAGTCAACATATATGCCTCAAATGATTCAAATGAGAGGATTGGTTGGCTAATGAGCTCCCAAAACCATATGGTTGTGTGGAGATTTTAACAATGTAGAGAGTTAAGAAGATAAAGAGGGATTTCTACTTGTTCAGACACCCTTGAGGGAGAACATGGCTTGGAATGGCCTAAAAGCTAGGCTCATGTTATACGACCCCAACAATTTGTTTTGTCAAGACTCTCTTGGGTTGTGATTTACTTGGTCCAATTTTCATAAAAGAGGTAACAAAGTGTTGAAGTGACTATACCAATATGTTCTTACTAAACATGTATTTTTCTTCTCTGATTATAATAGGAGAAGATCCATGCAAGTTCAAGGATTGCTTACTATGTTAGATCATCAACATATCATTTTTCCATCTCTTGGGAGATGCAAAATTCAAAGTCATGAAGATAAGGTTAATGCTTTATGTATTTCATGTTAAGTAGGAAATGTGTGTTGGAGTCGTCAAGTGCATTTGGAACCTAATTTTGCAGCCTAAAGGCCTCAAAAGACGGGAAGTTTGATGGGAGGATGATATTAGTTGGGTCACTACTTTTTGGTGGGGCTATTGTGGAAAACTTGTCATTGTTAGAAGAATGAAGAAAAATGTTGTGAAAGAAGCATTGGAATCACTATCTTAAATTCTAGAGCTTATCCCTTTTAATGAATATAGCTAGGCCATAATGCGTAAGATGAGATTTTTTTGAAGGTAAAATAAACTTGCAAATATTGGGGCACACAAATTCAAGCTAGATTGCATTGGCTCAATTCATGGGATACATTTACCAAAGCCTTATTTTAATTAAGTTTGTTGAAACTTTTTCTGTCAAGGTTTTAGTTTGCTTGTCAATTAACCATGCTAGATATAAAGAAATTGGCCTCTTTTGGTCAATTAGACATGGCCACCCCTAGTCACCTGCACTTTATGTGATGTTAACATAGGAACTTAATTATTTCCTGCATAGTAGAATGGCACGTGACATTATTAAATCAATCCCTTTACTTGATAGAAAGGGGGGCCAACGAGTCAATGTGCACTTTTCTAATGATCCTTTCCTCACCTCAATAGAAGAGGAGGTGTCCTTAATATATTGGATTGTATTCAAATTTTCTATGAAGCTTTAGGGTCCAAATTGTCGATGGAAAAAACACTATGTATGGATGAGTCAAAGAAAAACCCTCAAGTGGTTCATGCACCAACAGTGGACTTGGACTCAATCTAACTAATTTTTCAAATTCATAGGAATCCCTCTTTCTTTTCATGCATTTCCAAAGGAGCAACGAGAGGTTTTTTTTCAAAGATTTGCCAAGAAAATTGACAAGTGGATTTTTGAGCACGTCTCTTGCTACCAAGTCCCTGATATGCACTAAAGTGTTGGGTGTCACTCATGTATATTATTCCTCATGTTGGGTTACCTCTATCAAATCCTACAAGCAATTGGAGAAGTGATTTAGGAACTTGTATATGGGCCAATTCAAAAAGGAGAAAAATGATTCCACATAATTCACTAGAATCTATTTTGTGTACCCAAATATTGGATATGAATGGGAATCATCTCTACATGCACAGAGGTCCAGGGGTTATGCACCAAATGAATCATCAGGTTGGTGAAAGGTCATGAACACTGGAAAAGTCTCTTGAGAAACTACATCACTTTTGGCACCCCTTTAGGCAAAAGGATTTGGAACAACCTTAATATGCAAACTCTTATAACTATGTGCACTGTAGTGATCATTCAAGGGAATTTTCTAGCCAACACCATACAAAAAGCATGGGAAGTAGTGAAGCATAAGTTGGTTTGGAAAAGTGATTCCTTAAATGGAACAATTTAGGCATTCGTGTAGGCCACAAATAGAAGCATTTAGGTGTGGCACAACCCAAATGCTCTTTCTATGGAAAGATTGAGAGCATCAAACATTTATTCTCGTTCAATGACTATGTTAAATATACCTAGGATTGGGTCATCAAGTTTTGCAGTATGTTGCCTCATCTTCCATTTCCTAGAAATTGACATTGTTAGGAGATATTTTCCCATAGGTTTTTTACTTTGACACAACATATAAAATTATTGAAGTGGATATCTTGTATCTTATTAAGAAATCAAGAAATAAATTCATATTCACAAATACCTTACATTACACATATTGTATCTAGTACGAAGGCTCCCTAATATTTTCCCATTTGCAATCACAGATCTAAGTGCAATGGAGGAAGGTGGAGGAGATGGAGGTGGCACATTTTCACATCTCGTTGGACTTCTAGGCCATGCCATTATGCAGGATAAACAAGATTCCCCTAGAGAACTTGTTGGTCCATTCTTCTCTTTCTTGAGTATTAGTAAATTTCTTGCAACTTGTACATCATAAAAATATATTTCAACACTCAAAACCAACCCTATCCAACGCAAGTGCACTACATCCTATTATCACATTTATCAATACAAACTACCTCCCTAGAGATCTTTTACCTTTGATGGGATCCTATGTGTTGAAAACGAAACTATAATGTTTTGTTCAAAACACCTCGAACCTCATAAGGCTAAGCGAGGTAAATGGGAATAATAACCTAAGCTTTAAGCCTTAAAATTTTCTGTAAACTTCATATTGATGAAGTTTTAGAATTTGAATTTTAAAGTTTTAAATTTTTTATATTTTCTTAAAAAAAAATCCAAATAAATAAAAATATATACAAAGCAGTTTGATAAATGGTAATAATACAATTAAAGAGTTGAAATAATCAACATAAAAGTAAATTTCTTTAAAAAGTAAATGGAACAGAAAATAAAATATGTTGTAAAATAAAGTATATCAGGGAAATAAATAAATAAAATAAGATGATTGCTTCAAACGAATCAACAATGAAAACAATGCATTGATATTTACTCATTCATATTTTAGTTGTGACAAAATAAATTTTTCAAATTCCTGAGAGAATTTGGACCATAAAGATCTATGGAAGCTTAAGATGTAATCTGAATCATACAATAGCAACCAAGTACAATAAAAGGAAAATGATTCTACAATTTGGCTCAAACCACTTCAAGTATTGTGTAGCCCACAGTTTCAAATTTGCATAAGAAAGTGTTGATTAGCACTTAATAGAATCATAACTTTTAAAGAGAGAAAACCACGTAGAAGATAAATAACCTTAAAAGAAGATCAAACTAGCCTCACTTTGCCTTTCCTTGTCACTTTTGAAGAAATTCCTACTGACAAAAAAACTATTCAACCCTCAAGAAAACTTAGAATGATTGAATGATAATAAATTGTAGAATGTATCTCAAAGCCTTAGCATACCTCTCACAATTTTCCCTCTCTTCTTCATTAATCTCTCCTTTTCTTGTACTATTTTCAAACAATTAATGAGTTTCAACCTTTTTTAACACACACACACAGAGGAAACAGGATCAATGAAATAAAATAAATTTAGGAATTGCATTAGTGTCATTTTGTAAGATAGACATGGGTCCCACTAATACTACTTGAGACTTATATATTCACATGAATTTGCATCACTTTAACTTTATGAAACAATAAATCATGAACCACTTGTGACCATAATATAAACGAAATACATGATAATATATAAATTTCACCACCTTGTCTCTCCAAATAACACTGATGTAAAACTGTATCTTTCAAAAATATAATATCTGTAATGATCAAAATTTGAAAATGTCAAACCAAGTCAAAGTTTCATCCATAAGCATGAACTATCATTACTAATATATTTCAAGAAGCATATCCACATCATAAATTTCTCTCTTTTCCTCTCCTCGTAACTTCTAAGTGCTTGCCTTGGAGTGGACAAAAGCATGTTTTGAGGATTCAGAGCTTGAGGACTCTTTCATGGGATTCTTTCCTTTTCCGTCTATAGGAAACTTCAAAGAATAGGATTTAATCTCAACGTAAGGTTGATTTTGAGCAAAAGAGTTAGTTTAAGCAACAATAGAAGTATCAACAAGTCCAGGTTGGGGTTGTTTTTTATGAATGTTGGACCATTTTGCATTTCCAGAAATAGGTTTGTTTGTTTTTGTTTTTTTTCGTCCATCATTGATAGGGAAAAATTGTGAATGTAGAGGGATATTATCTATGCTTGGATGGAGTTGCATAGGTGCATTAACATGTCTCAAGGGATGAAACAAACCTTGTTTTCCACCCAAGAATAGGTGCCCAGTTTGTGCCAAATGATTGAATTCGTTGGATTTAGCATCAAAATGAATGGAGAACCATATTCTTTTATTCATTCCTTCTTTCCAAAAAGCAGTAGGTCTTATCCCTAGTCCCCTTGATCCTTTTCTAAAATAAACTCATCTAATAACATGCAATAATATCATTTTCCATCCATAAAGCATATCAAACTAATTTCCCAGTATTGACTATATGTAAACAAAAATAAATAATAGTTCATTAAAATCCATTCAAACAATTTATCCATGGCTTGGGTTATGGACTATTGAAGCTATGAAGAGATAAAATAAGGCATAATACTTACAGCCTTGTTAGGAGCAAGCTTCATTCTTTTTCTCTTTTTGACCTTTCAAAGTGTGGATTAGCATGCATGTATCATTTTGTATATACAGATTTCTGTGAGAAAGAGTGGGAATAAGGAAATCTTCAAAAAAATATGGGAAATCAAAGCATTCGCGGCATACCCAATTGTTGTTCATTTCAAGTCTCATTTAAAACATAGTAGAGATGAAGTGTAATCCCCTTGCATTCATTATTACTAATAGTAATATATGTCAAGCTTCTTGTAAACAATTTTTTTAAAAGACCTAATCCTATTGGAGTTACTTCACACACACCTAGGATTTCTTTTTCCTAAGGTTTTTCCTTTTTTATTAGTCATAATTAGTCATTATCCGGTCTCCTATATTTTAGGAGAGAATATTCCACCTGGAGAATATTCTCTTTCAGTTGACACTTCAATTTGACTAGTTGAGTTGAGTTTAGATGTTGCATTGCGATCATCACCATGATAATTCGACCTTTCCTTGGGATCATCACCAAACTGACGCATTAGCCTTTATTCCCCAATTTAACTCCTCACTACTCTCTGTTCAGTCAGTTAATTGAAAACTAGTTGACTAGTTAACTCAACTAGGTGGCACTTCACTCCCGTGACTGCCTGAGAGACTAGAGTAGGTGGAAGTTCACTCCCGTAACTGTTGGTGTGTGTCCAGATCACTCTAGACCACCACTATGGAGCATTGGTTCACCTCCAGTGAGAACTCATTGATCTATATAGAGTATATCGTGTGTAAACTATTCATTTTTACAACATTTAATGAGAATTCTTTAATTCTTTCTCTGCTTCTTCTTCTTTCTTCTATTCTCTCTGCAAATGTGTGTATAATTGTTTATCTAGATCTATTATATGCAAGTTCAACACATTTACATGGTATCATAGCCGACGGACTACTAAGAAAAAGCTACACCAAAAAAAAATTGTAGGTACAAAAGATTGAAGACAACAGAAAGATGGAATTCCAAAAAGAATTCATTCTTACACCTTACAACTATTTTTCATGGAAGGAGAAAATAGCCATACATCTCCGATCTAGAGGGTTGTGCAGGTTAACCATGAATACAGATATAGAGTCGACATCAGCCATAGAAAAATCCAAGTACTTAAATCGCATGGATGAGGCACTTGGAACAATTTGAAGTCTTATTTCTCCCGATCTCCTTTTTCACATATCTTCTTGTAAGACTCCCAATGAAGCCTGGAAAACCTTGGAAGGGATCTTTGGAAAATAGGATGAGATGAGGGGACACATGCTGGAGGTGGAGCTGCTCACATTTGATCCAAAAATCTTCGACAATATCCCAGACTTCTTTACAAAATTCAAGGATTTATTGTCGCAACTCAAAGCTTGTGGGGTTGATAAATCAGTGGAGGAGAAACAAATGGTTCTCACCATTCTCTCCAAGATTGGTCCTGAATTATCTGTATTCATATCCACATTCCATACTGTCATATTCGCCTCTGGAGCCACCTGGAAGATGCCTTCTCTTGAGGACTTTATCGAATCCCTGACACAAGAGAAAACCAAGCTCATCAACATGGGCACAATTAAAGGCCCAATGGTGCATGAACTCACTGTGCATGATGCAAACACAAATATCAGAAATCTAAAGATAAATATAAATGGAAATCTCATGCACATATGAATAAGGAAGGCTACACAAAACCCTTCATCGATGCCTCTGGATCCAAAGGGGAAAAAGGAAGAAAAGGGGAGAAATGCACGTACTGTCACAAAGGATTCCAATCGGAATCTGCATGCATGCAAAAACAAATAGATCTGATGTCTCAAATACTTCAGCAAAACAACCTTGGAGATCGCATCCACGAGGGTGCAAAGAAGAAGAACCCAGAAGATCTGAATTCCAAGAAAGGCAATTCTACCCATGCCTTGATTGCCATCAACTCCTCTCCCAATGCTTGGATCGTAGATTCAAGAGCAGCACATCACATGAATGCCTCGAAAGCAGTCTATTCTTCATTGGATGCATGCAAAGGTCCTCCTATTCTGATGGGGGACAACTCTTATGTCGAAGTCATCGACAAAGGAAGGATTGAACTCACCAACGGAAGCTTCGAGAACGTGTTGCATGTTCCCAAACTTTATGTCAACCTTCTCTCCGTGTATCAAATGATGAATTCCGGCACCGGAAATAAAGTCATATTCACACCAAAGTCCATGGACATCTATGACATGCAAACCAACTCCAGGGTTTCTACCGGTGAGGTAAATCATCAGTCTAGATTGTATACTTTTTCTAAATTCATTGAACTTGATTTTGCTTTACTGCTTACTTATGCTGATGAAAGTAGTAGGATATGGCACGAAAGGTTTGGACATTTGAATTTCATATACATGCAACATTTTAGCAAGCACAGATTAGTTTATGGTCTACCAGACATCCGTTTCTCCAAGGGAGTATGTGAGGGATGTGTTCTCGGAAAACACCCTCAAGAGAAATTCGACAAAGGAAATTCTCAGTGAGCTTCCGCACCTTTAGATCTGATCCATAGTGACCTTATGGGTCCTTTTCTGCATCCATCCATCAGAAAAGCAAGGTTTGTTCTCATTTTTGTTGATGATTTCTCACGTTTTACTTGGATCTACTTTCTCAAGCAAAATTTTGAGGTATTTCAACACCTCAAAGATTTCAAAACCCTGGTTGAGACACAGTCCGGAAAGAAGATCAAAGTCCTCTGAACTGATAACGGAGGAGAGTATGTAAATCATGAGATCCCCAATCTTTTCCATGAGGCAGGGATTCAGTTGCAGCATACAATTCCCTACACTCCGCAGCAAAACGGAGTTGTTGAGCAGAAAAAACATATCTCTAAAGGAGACGGCATCTTGTATGTTGCATGCAAAGTCACTACCACAGAGACTATGGGCCAAAGCACTTAATTGTGAAACATACATCCAAAACAGATGTCCCCATAGATCTGTCAAGGATAAGACCCCCTATGAGGCTTGGAGCAGCCCCAAACCGGAAGTGACCCACTTTCTCATTTTTGGTTCATGTGCATAGGCCCGGATTCCCTCTGAAAAGAGGAAGGCACTGGATCCACAGAGCACTGAGTGCATTTTTGTTGGATACCCCGACGGTGTGAAGGGATATCTACTTATTGATCTTTCCTCGAAATGGCTCATCATTGAGTGTAGTGTCCAATTCAAGGAAAGTGTCTCACATGTGCCTCAGCAGTCGCATGCAGACACCTTCGCTCTTCCACCTGTTCGAGATGGTGAGCATGCACATGCCGACTCTTCTTTAGATGAGATTTTTTATTTAGAGGACTTAGATGATTCGGATTCAGAGTCACTATAGTCAAATGCAGAGTCAGAGCATCTAGATGCAGTTGCAAATCCAGAGAAAAGGCCCAAGTGGGCATAGACTACTCTTCAGGATGTAGGGGATCTCATTGGTGATCCAGCCGATACTAGGAGGACTCAATATGATTTCGAGGAGCCTCCTGTTGAACTCACTATCACTGAACCATTTCCCTCCAAGCATCTTTTCTTAGTTCAGCCTTCTGATCCATAGTCTTATGGTGAGGCTGTTGGAAATCCCTTTTGGGAATCCACCATGCAGGAGGAGTACAACTCCCTCCTTGAGAACCAGACTTGGGATATGGTTCCCCTTCCTTCTGGGAGGAAACTTGTTAGATGCATATGGGTCTACAGGACCAAGAGTGCAGCGGATGGACAGATTAGCAGATACAAAGCCAGGCTTGTTGCCAAAGGCTTTCAACAGGTTCATGGTATTGACTATGATGAGACCTTCGCTCCAGTAGCAAAGATGGATTCCATTCGATTGGCCCTTTCCATTGAGGAAACCAAGGGATGGGAAGTCCATCATATGGACATGAAGAATGCATTTCTTCACGGCGATCTCTCTGAGGAGATCTACATGGAGCAGCCCCAGGGATTTATGCAGGACTCATCTTTGGTATGTTGAATGAAGAAGTCACTTTATGGCCTCAAGCAGGCCCTGAGGGCATGGTATGCCAAGATGGACTCCTACCTGTTTTCATGGAACTTTGTATGTTGTAAATCATACATGAATGTCTACATGCTCAGGATGGTTTATTCACTTCTACTTTTAGTTATTTATGTCGATGATTTGTTGATCACCCGGTGCTCGACTTCAGCAATTGCTGCAGTCAAGAGGATTCTACATGACAGGTTTTTGATGACGGACATGGGTCCACTATACTTCTTCCTTGGACTCGAGATCAGTCGGGATGCATCAGGCATCAAACTGTCTCAGGCCAAGTATGCACGAGATCTCCTTGAGATATTTCACATGACAGACTGCAAGTCTACTCCGACTCCTTTCCTATCAGGAGTCAAACTTGAGGATGGCGGGGAGGCTCCACTAGTTGACAACACACTGTACAGACAGCTAGTGGGGAGCTTGTTGTATCTCACACACTCCAGACCAGACCTCTCCTATGCAGTTGGTGCAGTTTCCATGTTCATGCAGGAGCCGAATGAGCTACATTGGAAGGTTGCAAAGCGTATCCTTCAATACGTATAGGGCACCATCGCCTTTGGGATTCATTATGTAGCAGACTCTACATTAGATCTCATTGGGTTTACTGATTCCGACTGGGCTGGCGATAGCATTGATCGCAAGTCCACATCTGGTTACTCACTCGGTCTTGGTTCCAGGCCTATCTTTTGGTCGAGCAAGAAGCAAGCTGCCATTGCTCTATCTTCAGTTGAGGCAGAGTACAGAGGGGTAGTTAACATAACCATTTAGGCTATGTGGCTACAACATTTTCTCACTGAGTTGGGCATTTAGTTTCATCGGTCGATCGTCATCTGGTGTGACAACCAGAGCACTCTGAAGTTCTGCAAAGATCCAGTTCAGAGGCAGCGGACGAAGCACATCGATATCCACATGCACTACATCTGGGACTTAGTACATGAGGAGATCATCGAATTTCAGTTCTGTCCTTCAGCAGAACAGACAACAGACAACTTCACCAATACCTTCACTGAGTAGAAATTCCATTCTCTACGAAGTCGTCTTGGAGTGAAGGACACGGTTGCCTACCAACTGTAGTTCTTCTTTTTACATACATTGTACCTTGAGGGGGGTTTTTCCCATGATGTTTTCCCTCTTTCCTCACTTTATTTTTAGTGTATATTTTGTATTTGGGTACCTAACATGGCCTCGTTGTCGGGACCCATTCTTTATTTTCACCATAGTGATGTTCAGGGGGGGTGTTGGAGTTACTTCACACACACCTAGGATTTCTCTTTCCTAAGGTTTTTCCTTTTTTATTAGTCATAATTAGTCATTATCTAGTCTCCTATATTTTAGGAGATATTATTCCACCTGGAGAATATTCTCTTTCAATTGACACTCCAGTTTGACTAGTTGACTTGAGTTTAGATGTTGCATTGGGATCATCACCATGCTAATTCGACCTTTCCTTGGGATCATCACCAAAATGGCGCATTAGCCTTGATTCCCTAAGTTAACTCCTCACTACTCTCTATTCAGTCAGTTAACTGAAGACTAGTTGACTAGTTAACTCAACTAGGTGGCAGTTCACTCCCGTAACTGCCTGAGAGACTAGACTAGGTGGAAGTTCACTCCCGTAACTATTGGTGTGTGTCCAAATCACTCTAGACCACCACTATGGCACATTGGTTCACCTCCAGTGAGAACTCATTGAGCTATACAGAGTATATCATGTGTAAACTATTCATTTTTTACAACGTTTAATGAGAATTCTTTCATTCTTTCTCTCTTTCTTCTTCTTTCTTCTATTATCTTTGCAAATGTGTGTATCATTGTTTAGCTAGATCTATTCTCTGCAGGTTCAACACATTTACAAATCCAAATAAATATCGGCAATGGAACATATAACATTCTGAGTAGCTGACAGTGTAAATTATTAAGTATGGAGGTGACATGAATAGGAGAAATACACATGTTCTATTCATACTTAGACATGAATCAATGCAGAAGAAAATAGTTGGAATAATGTGAGAGAGCATCTATTAAATTTAATCATGCTTTGAGGGAAAAATTATGATAGAGAGTATCTAATTGCGGTGAGCAAATAACCCAGGTCAATACTCAGTATAAAATTTTAGAACAGAGCAAAATTGTGGTGATAGGAATGAGAAGAAAATGAAAGGATTTTAATGAGCCACTTCAAACTTGAAGAATGAACTTCCAACTACATATCATGACCATGTCTACAATCAGAGAACAAATCATATGTACCTTATCTCAAGTGTTGGGCAATGGCAGTAATACTCCTTGTGACGACGTTCTATCAACCTTCCTAACTTCAACTCCTTAAAACACCTCTTGAATTGGCTATCATCTATCAAAACTAAGCTTAAATTGTTGCCTGAGAATAAGGTGAGTTTCCAATTCCATTATCTTCTTGTGAGAATATCAACATAATAAATCTAAATGCATATTAAGAACACCATATTCCAAGAGATTCCAATACTAAATGCACTTATCTCATCGTCATTAATGCCAATGTCCAACGATGTGCACCCATCTTGCCACCCCAATGCATTGTTTATGTTATGTAATATGAACACAACGTTTGCAAACAAAATTGACTCGCATGTTTTTTTTAAGCCTTCAATATTGATATAACTTCTCCATGACTTGTTTAAAAAAAATCCCTTGAAAACATCCCAAGTATATTTCACATTAATTCAAGCTACATGCTAAGCATGATTTTCAATTAAAAGAAATGAACCCTTCCAAATTAAATGTGTGTTGAATCTGACATTTAAATTTTGAGCAACATTGCATTCCTTAATCTTCACTTGAAAAATCTCCTAGTATGACCCCTATCTATCTTACATAGTATGGTAAGAAATTAGGCAAAATGAAAGTAGTATCACTTATTAATGAGCTTGCAATTCTTTTCTAGTTTTTTAAGAAATCAATTGGGCCACATATAGGGTTAACAAATGGAAACTCCAAAGGGTGGTCTACTTAATATAGTATGTCATAATTTAGGATCTATGATAAATTGAAGTCAATAATGAGTAAATACAAGGATCATGCATGCTTCGATTTAATTAAAATGATTAGGATATATTATGAACAACATAATACATAGATTGATAGTTGTGATAAGGAAGCAACATAAAAAATATATGTCATGTATGCTAAAGCTTCTCTCTTGGGATAGAGAAAGTGAAAGAAAATAAGACTTGGGAAGAGTTGTTTGCTTTATTTCATGCAAGAAATAACTTATAAAATGAACATGTACTTATCGCAATAAAGTTATGCACACACAAGAGGCATGTATTCACTTGAATGTTTACATTCATCAATATTCAGATCAATTCGTAGTAACTTTACAGATACATGTTAAACAAAAAAACTTGTTTGGTCCAAACCTAATCATAGACTCAATCCAAAAATACAAATCAACAAAAAAAAGAATAAGAAAAATCAATAAGAAAAGGTGTAAAACAATACTGAAAAACTAAAACTTGAGCAAAAGAAAACTCATTGATTTTTTACATTTTTACTTACAATTATGTTTTTTTTGTTTTACTTTTCTCTCTAATTCAATATAATGTTTCAAGTGTGAT
>ML788148.1:255219-289246 GCA_009831015.1 Picea engelmannii | reverse complement strand
TAATGAAAACTCTCACTTTTGCTTAATTATCTTTCTCAGCTAGACCAATTGAAAAAATCTTAAAGAAAGCCTTGGCAGGAAAGATTGCATGATCAGTGTTGGACAGGTAAAACTTTAAATTCTATTAAAAAGGCAAATCTCATCGTAAACTTTCACACAAAAGGGCCCTAAAGATCAACCAAGTGATGAAGGGGCAAAAGGTAGCAAATTTGTACTAGTTACAAGAATGATTGCTACTTCCTTACCAAGTCCTTCAAATCTGCAGCTGCTGATTCTGATCCGTTAGATTCCTAGAATGCACCTTGCCAACATCCTAAGGGGGAAAGAAATTCTGCAACAGATCCTCTCAGATGTGCAGAGCTCACTGTAGATGTTGCACTGAAAACTCAAAATTATATGAAGAAAACAGCAAGAAAGCATTTACAAATAGTTTAAACCCTTTATGACCAAAAATAACAATGGTTCCCATCCTTCCTTTGTGTGGGGACTTCTGCCTCTTTCTCTAGAGGTAAGGTTTCATCCAGAACAAGTGGCCATTTGGAAGGCACTGTGCAACAAAAAGTGAACAAACTTCTTCTAAATGTTTGTAGGACCAAGGATAAGTGAGCGTCCAACCACATTGGGACGAGGGAAGGTGCCAATGAGTTTTTGCCTAGTCAATCATGCATCAGAAGTTGTGTTTTGGAGTGGTGGCGAGGGTTCTAGTTTACAAGAGGCATGATTGAAGTGGATCTCATTAGTTTACCACTGGGATGGGTCTTTGATAGCACCAATAAAAGTCACTGCCACAAATTTTTTCCCAAGCAAAGAAACAGAGACCATTGACAAAGCACAATGAGAAAGTGTGCAAACTAGTGTACAATGTTTAGTTTGGATTTGAGATACGTGTCAATTTAGTTAAGTTTCATAGATAAACAGATCAGGAAACAAACAGATCATACCACTGTAAACGACATGAGAATTTTAAAAGTCCCTACATTTGCCTATGGTATTTGAATATTTACTTTTACAAGTTAACCACGATTCAATCAGTCATAATTTCACACCTATCCTGTTACATTTAAAAGGGAGGGAGCAATGCATGATCGTTGCAAAATCACTAGCAAATAACAAATTATATGGTGATGAGAGTTTTTTTTTTCATCTTTCAAAAATGTGTTACCTGATGTATTCCAATAGGCATTTCTCATTTCTCTGGGATTGTATTAAAACTGATCCTTCAATAGTGCATGTTGATTGTGATTGTGATCTGACAATAAACTGGCCAAAACATGATCCAAGCCCTGGACTGACTGTGTCATGACCCAAGGTGATTATCTTATATATATATACTAATTCTCACTAATTACTTATGTGGGATCATGGCACTAGATCACAACAGGCTGATGATCCCCTGGTTGAACCGCTTTCAATCATCAAGAGCAATGCAATGCAAACTAACCCTAACCAAAACAGAAACCCGAAAATCTAGTCTTTTAGAAGACGGCAAGCTTACCACTGTAAATTTCAAACAACTTCGCGGCATGAGGACTGCAATGGACATATTTTTCGAGGAACTTCCGCCCATTTAAATAAAGCGCATTAATGAGACTAGGAGGACAGTTGGAAGGTTGCATTGAACTAAGAGCACTCAACACCTTGTGGCGAGGCTTGATCCTACACTCCAAGCTGTAAAGATACACTAACTGGGGATATTTAAAAAGAAACTTTGCAGGAAGCCCTGCAGTACGCATGAAAAAGTCCATGTTCTTCTGCACCTTATCCATGGAAACATTTAATATACGTGGGTGCCTCCTAACAAGCTCCTTGATCTCATCTTCCAGGAGGCCAAAACTTGTCAAATGCTTCAATTGCTTTTCCCAACATTCAGGTCTGTTACTTTTATGTAGAATTTGAGGTGCCCGTTTGAAAACTTTGGAGACATTAATCTCTGATCCGAACAGGTTTTGAAGATACTGAATGTTTGGACACAGAGTTTTCTCTAGACTGCCCGTAAGCAATCTGGGTTCATTGTATATGACATTTCCGAAATCTTCTGCAGTAAAGCCCAATGTTTTCATGAACTCGACCTTGGGTTTGCACTGCCGATCAGCTTTATAAGCAAGAAGAATTGGGTTTCTGGTAATAGTCTTCCTTACCTGGTCTTCTGTGAGTCCTGAATCTCTCAAAAACTGAACCGCTTCTTGGACTGTATGAGTAGATCTCGTCGCAACAAAGGATGGCCTTTTTTTAAGGATAGCTGAGAGCTCAGACTGACGCAACCCACATTTATTGAGTAAGAATTCTGAAAGGGGGCATGTGTTCTCTGCTTCTGGGTAGCCTGTAGGCTTGTCATTACCAGCAATAGTTGTAGAAAGCCATGATAATTTTAACAAAATAATCCGAGGAAATGGTGGAGATTGTACTGAAGCAGCCGCCGCCGCTAGGGGGTGACGCTGAGCTCCCAAGGATGAAGCCAAGTTCTTGGCGAACATGGCCATTTCATTCGAGATGAAATTAGGGATTTCTCCAAAATGAATGATCTTTCATAACAAATCGCCTCGCCGAGGAGATGAGGATCTGGGTGGTAAGGTGGTAATATGGATATCTAAGAGACGAGAGTTGTTATTATTGGAATACTGTGGGAAGAACTATATGGTTTAAGGGGATAGTTGTGATGTAGTGTATATTGTAGTTGATTGTTTGCAATTAGTTGTTTGTAATCACAAACAGATTTTTAAATGGCGTTGTGTAATATAAATATTTACGAAATTATAGTTTTTTTTTTGTTATTTAAAATGTATTTTTGAATGTAAATTTTTGGTTTTTTCCTAAAAGTTGTTTTGCTATTCAATTTTTGAATTAAAGGCAATTTTTCAATACATATAGACTTGAAGCTAATATAACATATTCATTATGAGTTTTATTCATGTCATTATGGGAATTGAATTTTGGTGGGGAGGATAACAATCATTTCTCACAACCATCCAAGCTACATGACATAGAGTTTCTTAGGATAAGATTAGCTCACTAAAGCAAGGCTTTGAAACATTAAACTTCATACACATTCACAGGCAGTTTAATAAAATTGCGGACAGCCTATCCAAGAAAGCTCTCAAGGATAAACCAGGGTGGCTATATTTTGAAGAGAATGTCAATGGAACTATAATTAGAGACGTGAAACTACATATCCTATAAGGTGACATCAAACAGAAATACTATTGGGATATAAAGTACAATAGATAAATAAAGTAACCTCAGGTTTTAGCGGGAGCAAAAAAGAACTATTCCATTCATGGAAAAAATGTCTAATATAATTGAAAGTTTCACTTGATTCTAATAAGAATAACAGTGAAACTATTTTTTCCGTGTGAAAAAAAAATGACATAAAGTTTTTTCTATTTATTTATAAATATTCAAATTATTTAAATATTCATAAAACTTCTAACTAAATATAACTATGCCTAAAATATAAAATCTCAATCACTTTATATTTCATAGGTGAAAGTTTAGTTAATGCAATCATGAATCACTTTATATTTCATAGGTGAAAGTTTAGTTAATGCAATCATGGCAATTACTGTGGAATGACTTATTGTAATTGGTTTGGAGTCAAATATCTTTGACTTTTCATTAGTTTCCATTTCACAACAAAAAATTTATAAAGTTTATTAAAGTTAAATGAAAAATGTTTATTAAATCAAATATTTTAAAAATTAAAAATTAATTTTAAAATTTGAAAAAATAAATTTATATTTACTTGATTAGTTAATATTTATTGATAATACAATTATTGTGTGGTTTTACACCCAATTATCAGATATAAAAAGTAAATTTAAAAATAAAATATAAAATATAAAAATACAAAACATCCCATGTATTCTTGTTATTAAATATAATAATGATTCATAAATATTGTTTTGTACGCTTTCGTTAAGGATGTAAATTGTGGTTCAGGAGGCACGAGGTATAAGGCCCCTTGATCCGCTCTGCCACCACCATTTCCCGTTTCGTCCTTGGGATCAGGGTTGGAATTTGAGGGGCAAAATGCTCGTCATGGACCATTTTGCCCGTCAAATACAGCCAAACATTTTATGTTACCGTCTCCGGAAACAGGTAAATAAGTAGGTAAAACATGTTTATGATGGGGCATAAATATAAGACGTCATTAATACCTACTTGTTCTTTGTGTTTATGATAGGCATAAATTTGATAAGAGATCATATTAATTCATGTTACCTCTTCAGTCTTGGAATGGATAATACTTATATTTTCAAATCTCGAGTACCATTTACAAGTTAATGGTGGTTAATGCAAGAGTAATTCTTTCTAGATAGAGTTACCTACCACCCTCTTTCGAGTCTCGACCATAACCATTACCCAATTCGAAACCCTTGCAACTTTGTTTCGATTTCACTACACCTTTGGAGTCTGGATAACTCGTAAACCACTTATCTTCTCTATGTTTTGGTTTCACTGCTTCTATGCAGTCTAGATAACTCCTGACATGGAAACCACCTTTGTTCTCTATTGTTTCCATTGGGCCCAACGTCAATAGAAGTGGGTATAGCGCGTCGAGCCGAGCGGTCGTTGGATTGATGCATGAGGATGGAGATACATGTCACGTTGTCCATTGGAAGGCGAAAGAGATTATGAGGACGACGAGTAAGCCTCTATTTCCTTTGCAAATGCAATTTGATAAGTTGCATAATGTTAGTCTCTTTGGTTTTGTGCCTTTGAATGGGTTTTTGCGGTGTGCATTTTCGTTTTTAACTCTTCGTTATGGATTGGAAATGCTTCTTGTCCACCAAAATTTGATAATTACAATAGCTTCCTCTCTGAAACCAGTTGCTCCACCATTTTGTAACCAGAATTTGCTTTGCTTCAGGAATTCAAAATTTTCTTTGCTTCATGAATTCCATCGCCGAATAGTTTTCTTAGCACAACCATTGCTTCTTATTTAGTCTAGGACATCACCATGTACCTCTGCCTTCTTTGATTCCTTGTCTGTGACTGTTATAACTAGGATGTTCGATCCTTGATACGTTGCACATAAATACTAATTGTATCAATACTATTAATAATATTATTATGTTGTAAACCCATTTTCTGTATGGGAACTGTGAAACTATTTGCCCATAATACTCACTTTCCAAATAGTGTAATATCCATGTTTTTGGTGAGCATAAAGAAAGGATTTTGTACCATATCCAATGGGCCAGAAGTTAGAACTTAGTGGAAAATTTCAGGAATTTCTTCGTGTAAGTTCTAAATTCTGGGTCCATCCAGCATGGAACATGTGCATCGATCCGACTAAAATATTGTGGTTCTTTTCTAGAGTGATAGCATATATAGAGAAATCTATCAATGTCGCTATCTGTACTGCCCAATCTCTGCAATCAACCCTCCATCTCAACCATGGAACCATCCCTTCTTGTGTTGGTTGTGGAGCCTGATTATCTTCCTGATTCAGAGGTCCTTGCTTTCAGCCGTGGTTATACCCCATGAAGTATTTACACCCCAGAAGTATGTACACTCTTCCACGCGGGGGAGTGCAGAGGGGGGGTACCCCCTCTACGGGGTCCGGGGGGTCTGGGGGCAAGCGGGCCCCCAGCGGGGGTTCGGGGGCGAAGCCCCCGAAGCAAAAATTGCCTTATAAAAGTATATTGTAATTTCATTGTAAATCTGGACCGTTCATTATAAGGTCGCAGATCTAACGGTAGAGATTATGTTAGGGTTTTTTGCCCTAGAAGGCAACCCTCTTTTATGAGGGAAATGTATTACGGCTACGTATGATGGTGAATATTGTATTCTGAGAGAGGAGACTATGAGAGAAAGAAGAGGAAGTTACAGCGGGTTTTGCTGTAGGTTGTATCCCTTCATTTGCTAGATAATAATAAAGGAAGGACCTGGCAATTTCTCTGGTGGACGTAGCCCACACTGGGTGAACCACGTAGATCTGTGTCTCTCTTGTATTGTGTGTCTTCTGTGTTTTTGTTTCTGCATTTGTTTTATTTTATTGCTCCGCGGTCCTGTTTTTCTAACATCTTGATTATGGACACGAAAGAACATAGTATTTATGAATATTGAATTACTGAAATTTTGTATCCGATGTTTTATTCCTACTCAGAAAGAGAGGATTCAATTTTGCATTTAATTTAAGGTTTTGTTGGGCAAAGTGGAGATTCCTACTCAATGTTTTGAGCCTTTGATCTTGGTGCGAACTGAGCCTTTGATCTTGGTGCGAACTGAGACTTAGGTTTCTCTTGTCTTGTTTTATTAGGGAGAATCAACCATTCATTCAACCTATGAGAGTTGTAGAACCTCTTATCAAAGAAGGCAATCCAGCAGCAAGAAGGAAAAATCTCATATAACAAATGGGTAGAAGGAAAAGAGGGTCGTACTATACTCCTTAACTTATATTAGATTAGTCTCGAAGAAATAATCTAGACCTATCTGGAATAGTACTTTCATTTTCTTTAGAGGTCGCTTTTTGATGAAAAGAATATCCATTTTTGTGTTTTTGGTGCAGTAAGAGGTTGAGATATGATTATTACTCCCTCTCTAGAGCTGAAATTTCTTTTGCAGCCTGCGTGTTGGCTTTATATTGGTGTCTTCTAAGTCCATCAGAAACACGGGTAGTTATTTCTGACATGTATTATGACTAGTCATGTCTATGTCAAAATATGTTGTTTTGAACATAATTATATATCAATATAATAAGTAATTTTCTGTTGAAAAAAAATTAGTTAAATTAATTTATTAGAAATTCAAAAATATTAAACTAAAAGAAAAGTGTTACATTCATTACACACTATATTACACACTATATGATAACCACACACACTTTATTGATAGTTGTCTCAATATTTCCATTCCCAAATATTCTCATTGGTAGTTCCAAGTTCCAATCCAAAGCACAAACAGTTGAGCACTTTACCTTTTCTGCAATTTCCACTTCCATTTGTATCAATAATAAAGTTTGTGTTTTTTAGTGGCTTCATATTGACACATTCTTTAACTAAAAAACACACTCTTTAACTAAGTTCAATAATAAATTTATAAGAATAGTAATCACCTATTCTTTTAAGCTATCATCCAACAAATTAAGTAAAACTATTTATGAATTCAAGTAAAAATTATTTATGAATCATGTGAAAGAAATTGGTGTTTTTCTTTTAATATTTTAAGTTATTGGTTGGCTTTTTTTTGCATATTTTTTTTTTAGTAATATAAAAAAGAAGTAGAAATGGTCTAACTACACAGTAAAAAAGCTTACTTACTAACAAAATTAACTATATAGTAAAATTGATATTATGTTGGACACTTTAGAAACACATAACCAAACAAATATTACATGACAGCTTAGTCCCCACTCAAATTTTATGAATATAAAGAATTATGTTTATATTTAAGAAGTTAATGTTTATTTATTTATAATTATCTATTGTGTACATAAGTTAACACACTTATGTATATTATCTTAACGAGAGTGAAAAAAAAAAAAAAACATGTAATGTATACTCATCCTACTGTATTAAAAAACCATAAATTCAAACTATCACATATAAGATAATTATATTTATAAAATCATTTTCTTTTAAATATAAATTTAAAATATCATATTTAAAATAATTGTAAAGATTTAAAAAAAAAAAAACATAAATAAAAAATATTATATTTAGAAAAATAAAATAACATATATATATATATATAACCCTGTAAAAAACATATATAAAACACATAAAAAAAATAACACCTTGTCTATTTAATAAATCAATATGTACAAGGAGTAATGGTGAGAGTAATGGTGAGATTACACAATGTAATTTGTATGACTTTGGATTAAATGGCAGTAAATGAAAACATAGCGCATAAAAAAAAGTTTGATGTGACACAGAACTCCAAGAACCCGTGTCAACGTCAATGAAGTCTCAGCGGTTAGATCGAGAGTAAGGTTAGGCTTCACACGCATGGACTTAGCCTACGAAAAATGGCCAAATGTTAATCGGATATCATCCGTAATGATATATAATTCTATATTAGTGCTATATACGAGGGTTTGGTATGCTCCTTTTAATTAACCATTAATTATATACATCCAAAGAAGTGAAGCCAGCAATAACGGTAACGGTTGAAACTAATAAAATTTTAAAAAACAAATTTTTTTATATATATATATATTTTATTAAGTTAAATATTATAGATTACAAAATATTAAAAAGTCAATATTAAAGTAATAATAAGTCACGGATGTTATTGAGGAGCTAATGGCACTGGTGGAATCGATTCAATCTGGAGGATGTATGGCTGGAAACCTAAATTCCACTTTCCTGGCCTTGATTCTTAAATCTAACAATTCACAAACCTTCAGGGACTATCATCCAATTTCTCTCTGCAATCTGATTTATAAATTAATCTCTAAAGTGTTAGCCAACCGCATTAAGCTGATTTTATCAAAGAATCTCTCAGTTGAGCAGTTTGGCTTTCTGGAGGGGCGATTGATCCATGATGCTATTGGTACAGCACATGAATGCATTCATAGCATCAAACAGAAGCATTTAAAGGCCCTACTACTTAAGCTAGACCTACAAAAAGATTTTGATTACGTCAACTGGGACTTCCTGAGACTGATCTTAATCCAGGTGGGATTTGGACCTCAGTTGACAAGTTGGATTTTGGAATGTGTTAGCTCGGCATCTATTGTTGTCTTAGTAAATGGAGAGGCCACCAATTTTTTCCAGATTGGGAGAGGCCTTCAGCAGGGATGCCCACTTTCCCCTTTGCTCTTCATCCTTGTGATGGAAAGCTTGAGCTTACTATTAAAATCCAGTCAAGAAGACGGCACTTTATCTGGAATCAAAGTCACCAAATTGACTAAAATCCTCCATCTTTTTTTTGTTGACAATGTGTTACTAATGACAAATGCATCTTTGCAGGAATGGCAAGAGATCAACCGCATCATTCAATTATTTTGTTTGGTTTCCGGTTTAAAAGTAAATCTTAACAAATCCTCAGTACACTTTTCGGGACTAGAGGAGACAGAACTTCACCAACTCAAGCAACTACTCTCGTATAAGTTCTCCTATCTGAAGGGGGGTTTCAAGTACCTGGGGTGCTTCCTAAAATCTGGAGTGCAGAAAACTGAAGAATGGTTATGGCTTGTAAATAAAGTGGAAAAGAAGATTAGCCATTGGAGCTTTCGTTGGTTGTCATTGGGCGGCAGACATACTCTTTGCAAATCTGTTCTTGAAAACCAGCCGGTGTACTGGTTATCACTTGTTGTTGTCCCTTTGTCCATCCTCCACAGAATTAGGAAGCTCTTGTTTAATTTCTTATGGAAAGGAAACACAGATACTCATCATTATCACCTTGCAAATTGGGAATCGCTTGCTCAGCCAAAACGATTTGGAGGCTAGGGGCTCCTCAACATTATTACTTTCAGCGCAAAGCTTTAGCAACTACTACACTTTGGAGAGCTCTCACTAGCAATGGCCTTTGGCAAAAGGTACTGAAAGAAAAATATCTACACTCTGTGTCAGTTATTAAGTGGCTTCGCTCGGAAACTTTTGCAAAACCCTCGACATCCAAAATCTGGAAAAATCTGCTGAAAACAATCCACTTTATCAATAATTGGCTCACTTGGAAGCCAGGATCGGGATCTCTCGTGGAGATAGGGAGAGACAGAATATTGGATTTGGGCATGCGCTCCTTCCTATCAGCACGCCTCAGGTCCACTCTATAGCAGAAACATATTACCGTACTAGCACATGCCTGGAAAACACTTCAACATTCCTCCATCTCACCTCAATGGTTAGACAATGTCGACTTAGAACTCACCGGAGACATTGCATCGGAATGGGACAGATTTAGAAGATCTCTTCAAGCATCGGGCATCACATTAACAGATAACATTGATGAACTTCATTGGACCGGAGGGAATGCCTCCAGACTCATCACTTCAAAAAATGTCTACTCAGCCATTTGCGCTTCACAGAATTTACCGACAGTCTCCGGATGGCAAAAGAGCATTTGGAATTAGAATCTGCAGTTGAAAGTTAAGCTTTTCATGTGGCTGGCCACAAATTATAAGATTTTGACATGGCCTAATCTCCAGCGAAGAGGATGGGAAGGCCCTAACAAATGCATCATGTGCAAACTAGATAGTGAAACTACTGACCATTTATTTCTGCACTGTTCCTTCACGATTACTGTGTGGAATATGATTTACTCCACAGGAAATTTTATCCAGAAATGGGGCGGAAGTTGTTTGACTGATAGCTTATCCAAGTGGACAGCAAATAAAATTGTTCCAACTACTTTACCTCCCCTAATTTGCTGGTTCGTGTGGCTCGAGAGGAATGCAACAACCTTTGATAATAAAAAAAAACTCTCCACATTCGGTAATGATTCGAGCACTTGGTACAATTCACAAGCCTGAGGAAGTTATTACCCGTTCCTTGCTACGTTCCAGTTTTAATAATCAAAACTTTGAATTTCTTGTAGCTAGCTTTGATGGTGCAGCAAAGGCAGATGGACTTTGTTGTGGTGCAGGTGGCATAATTAAACTTTCGAACACCTTGGTACATAAATGGTACATGAACTGTGGAATCGGTTCGAATACAAAGGTTGAATTATTGGGGGCTTGGGCTACATTACACATAGCCAATCTACTTGCACTCCCGAAGATCCAAATCCTTGGAGATTCAAAGGTGATAATCGAATGGCTGAATGATAGAAGTGATTTGCGAGTGACCTCTCTTGAAGGCTGGAAAAAAAGAATCAAAACTCTTAAGAACACTTTCGAGAACACGCAATTCTTCCACATCTATCTGGAATATAACAAAGAAGCTAATTCACTTTCAAAGAAAGCATTAAAGGAACCGAAAGGATACATCACACTTCACCTTTGGACTGATGGAGTAAAGGGACAGCGCCGCCTCCTCAAGGTCTATTAACTTCTTTTTCCGGTTCTCCTCTTTCGATCAGAATTTCACGATGAATCAACTATCATCTCTAGCTTGAACATATCCAGTCTCCTATTGGCTGTTCACATTTTCAATAAAGGCTTCATTGTTTTGCATCAAGCCTTTTTTATTGTCTTCAAATATTTTGTTGTATTTGCTTCAAAGCTTTGTCTGTATCCTTTCTGGATATTGCAGAACATTTTGGCTGCTAAGAATTATATATTTTAATATAATCCGTGAAATTTTCTTCTGGAAAAAAAATAGGGACTAATAATAATAATATAGATAGTTACTATTTTGATAATTATTATAACTCAATAATAACATATATGGTGGTTAAATATATAAAAAAAAAATTATGAATATTTTAAATTATTATGAAAATAAAATTATTATATTTTAACAAAAAATATTCTTTTCAAAATAAAATAAAAAATAATATATTATTATAATAATTTTTTTTTTTTTAAATTATATATTTAAACTATCAAATAATATTAAATGAAAGTCTTTCTAACCAAATAAATATTTAAGAGAAATTGAAGCAAGCAAATATTTAAGAAATCATATGCTTGAACTAGTTTATAAATATTATAATTTAATGGATGCTAAATTTAATTTTTAGGAGTTAATTTATGTTTTTGGAGAGGACTCAATGTTAACAAAGCAACTCTAAATTTAAACAATATTTAGATTTATTATTTGTATTTTGAATAAGATACAAGGTTGTTAGATAGCATTTTTATAATTGAAAAATATTTTAAAGGTGATTTGTAATTTGAAGTTTAGCACACCATTTTGTTATGTTAATTTAAAGGTTAAAATTTTTAATATAACTTTAATTATTGAAGTTTAATTTTTAATCCAAATTTTATTATTGAAGGGTTAATTTCTTTCAAAAACTTCATTATTGAAAGGCACAAATTTAAACATGACTTTTTTTTACTGGAAATAAAGATACCCAAAACTTCAAAAAAAAATTATTTGACGGGTAAACCACACTTTTCATGCTCTTCCATTTAATACTCAAAGTCAATACTAAATATACAAATTTTAGAATGAAACATTAAAAGTTGGACCATCTTTGGACCATATATGAAACAATAAAGGTTATTTTGTAATTTTACTTTATAATGAAAAAATTAGAAGATTTAGCTTATGAACATCATTGGGATACTTGGATCAATTATTGAAAATTAATAAATCAATTATACTTACTTAAGTTAATAAATCAATTATAATTATACTTTTTATGTTAACTTAGAGAAATAAGAATATCATAGAACTCTTTACAAGTAATTAAAGCTCTTCCCCGGATGGGGTGCCATTGCGGACCAAGTGTCATCTGGAGAGGACAGGAGGCAACCAACATGGCACTATCCATGTGATCAGCGCGTGCCACACCCTCCCGCCACCACCATGCATTTAAAACAGAATTGTGCCAGCCAAGGCGCCACTAAACTCAGTGTGCCTCGCCCAGGCTATCTGTCCTATCGATGGCTGAGAGCCATGAACCAAACTTTACTTAGCTCGTATGCGCTTTCCTCTATCAACATTTTCGACACCATGAACTCAACCAGGTGCATTCCCAGTTGTATTCATCCTCAGTCGAGTCTGCCTACGAATTGCACTCCTCCCAGTTGCTCCTACGCTACCTCTACTTCCTCTCGGCGCTTGCAAGCCCCCATAGTGTCTTAGACATGTCGAGACAAAGGGGGAAATCCAAGTGTCGCTCGGCTTGGCAGCCCAGCCGATTGCACGTGGCTCTCCAGCCCCCGCCAACACCATCTCCCAGCTCTTTAACCTCATCACCTTCCTCGCCTTCATCTCCATCGCAGTCTGGTCAAAGCCTTAACAGTTTCTCACCCTTCGCAAGCCGTCTTGAGTGGTTTGATCTCTTAGGAAATTCTATGGGTTTCAACCCAGGGCCACTATCTGATTTGGCATCCACCTCGTAGCCACTTCCTATCATTCCACCCAACTCGTCGGCGTGCACACCAACCCAGCCATGGACCACAACCAACCAACCACACCTTGGACCACAACCAGAACCTCACTCCTTCGCAGACTCAGTACCAGGCTCACAACTACAAGACAGCGTTGCAATTCTGCAAGGCCTGGTCTTTGAATTATGATAGGGCCTGAACGACCTGTGATTCTGGATGGAGATCCTGGATGGGAAGGCAATAATGTTAATACAAATGCTCTCAACACTGCAGGGAGCATGCCACTTAATAGATGGAGACGGAGAGGCTACAGAGGTTGGAGACAGAGTCGCTACAGGGGCAGCCATGCACGGGACTACGGAGGGGGAAGGGACACCGGTCGAGGAGGAAGCAACACCAGTCACAGACCCAATGACCAACACCACCTCCATGGACACGTGGCCACGCTACAAGCCCACCACATGACTTGCATAGGTGTCTCCATGCATGGTTAGAAGGGTGTGTAAATTTTATTTTGCCTCATAGGGTCTATGGTCATATTTTGTATGTTGCTTTTATGTCAAGGTTAGTCGACAAGTCGATTCGGTCTCCCACAAGGGACTGAAATTTTTATATTTAGTCACTATAATCTCTATGACTGGTATCTTAAGACAATGGGATTTATTTTAACTAGTTGGTTGAATTGGTTTTCCTTCGGGACAGTTCAATTTCTACAGTCAGGAACAAATGGTGATACTGTAATTTCTTCTTTTTGAAGACTTTTTATACAAATCTAACTTACAAAAAAAAAAATTAAAGCTCTTATATAATATTTTTTTTTTGTAAATGTGTGAGAATATATATTACTGTAGAAAATTATAATATAGAAAAGGGGACAAGGACTCCCAGGATCTGCCAAAATGAAAACCAGATCTGGCGTCCCAGAGGAGCGATGTCTAATATATCAGGGGAGGCCTGGGCCGCCACCATGGGAAACCGACCCAAACCTCCGCAATCCAATTTAAAAAACAACAACGTAACAAAACCAGAAAAAGAATAAGCATAATGGGCTTTGCTCCTACACTGAGAAGCTTGACCGGGGCTGGTCCTGCGCTAGTCCAAGTTGATGGGGTGCTCTTCATCTCCATCTTTCCTTGTCTTGTTCTCCTCCCTTTGATCCACCAGGCGTATCTTTCTAATGCACGTTGGGGTTCCATTTCTGTCAGTTGGAGTGATGTCTATATGGTGGACATAGCATATATAAAGATGGAATTGCCCTGTCAGTCAATCCATTTTTTCCTAGTGGCTTCGCTGGTCCTCTGCAAGTCTTTTTGCACTCTCTTCCAGGTTGCTGAGGTGGTTCAGAATACCTGTGAGCACCATCCTCTGGTCCTGGGTATTTTTCTTTTTGGTCTCTTTCCGGTCCGCACACATCTTACCTATCAGCATTTTTGTTCTCCAGGCTTCCTTCACCGTCGTGTGGTAGAGGGTTGTTCTGGGTTGTGTGGCTCTTGGGTCCCTTATCCACCCCGCTTCTTGAGTTAGTTTTGTCCAGGCTTTTCCCCTGTGAGGATTTTTTATTTATTTCTCCCATCTTTTGATGATCGTCTTTCCCTTTGTATTGACTTGCGTGAGGAAGGTACTTTTCACTTCCCTGGCCGCTTGTTCGATTCTTGTTATCCTCTAGGCGCTTGGCGGAGGTTCTGTCCCCTAGGGGCCTCTCTTGCTATTGGTTTTCTTCATGCGTACCATCTTCGCTTGCTTATGGTAGTTTTTACGTTGGGTTCTTCTCCTGTTTCGCTTCACCCCTTTCGGGTATGTAAGGTGGTCCCTGTAATTGCTTTGCTCCTGTATGTTACTCTTTTTGTTATACCTTCTTTTATGCAGCCAACCCGGCTTTGGTTTCGTCCTTGCAATCGTGGCCTGTTCATCAAGGTGGCCCTTCTGGTTTGTGTCCTCTGTTCCAAAGCGTGTGCACTTGATGGCCTTGTCATAATCCCTACGCCAATGCTTTTCCTTGTACATTGTACGCCAGTCATTTCCCCGCCCCGTAACGGTACTTGGATGAGGTGTACTCTTACTTGACCCTGGTGAACCTTTTCGTCCTTCGTCCTTTGCCACCTGTTGGTTATCTATTCTGCTTTCCCACGGGTAACCCTTGTACTTATTTCTATTGACAGTACCGTGGTGTAGTGCCTTCGCCTGATGTGTGATCTGTACCTGCATTTGTATCCTTGTTTGATTGGTGGGCTATCGGATTCTGCCTAGAACCTTCGTGCCCTTAAATTCCTTCTGTGCCTCCATTCTTGAAGTGATCTTTCATACTACTACTGTTGTCATAGTCCTTTGTCGCAAGTTGGGTGCAATCTATTCGGAATTGACCTTGCGGGATGTTGCTACAGATTGTGTCAAGTTCTGGACCTTCGTTATCCACCCCCTCATTCGTTATTATGTCTGCCAGTCCATTAGCTGACCTCCGAACCCAGCGCAACTCCATTGTGATCCCTGTCTGCAAGTGCTCCTGGATTTTTTGCAATAGGTGTGCCAATCGCCAATTTCTCTAGATTTTGCCCATTCTGGTGTCGTTTTGGAGTTTTCTTACTGTGTTGATCACCAGTGCAGAATCTCCTTCCACTATGGCGTTTGTCATCCCCTCCCGACTTAGAATCTCCAGGCCAGTCTCTAGGGCTCCGAATTCCATGGTGTTGTTGGTTGAGTTGCCCATACTCCCAGCGTACAGTCGGATGATGTTTCCTTTACTACCCCTGATTACTCCTCCCAATCTTGTTCACCCTGGGTTGCCTTTCGCCACCCCGTTGAAATTCAACTTGAGGGATCCTGAAGGTGGAGGATTCTAGTTGCGCTCACCTACTTGGAGTTGTAATGACCGTCTGAATTGATTGGAGTTGCGGTTGTCGTTCAGGTGGAAGGCCTCTAGGACTCGGGAATCCTGGTCAGTGGGTTGTGCTCTACCTACCTGTAAGTTGTGGATTTTCATCGTATCTCGTGTCATAGAGATTATTGATTCCTTGATCTTCCCTTCGAGCCAGCTTTGGTTTCTGAAAATGCGTCGGTTCCTTTCCTTCCATATCGACCATATGATCATTCCTAGGGTGAGTATCCAATAGAGGTTCACCTCTTCTTGTTCATTGTAGTTCTCTTTCCAGAGATTGATGGTTGCAGCAATGTTGCCTCAGAACATGTTGGACTGGCGGAAGATACTTGCTGCCCAGTCCCAGAGTTCTACAGTGTAGGCGCATTCGTCAATGAGATGGTTCATTGTTTCTTCTTGGGCTTGACAGAGATGACATCTTGATGGCCCTATGAATCCCCTTTTCCTTAGGTTTTCCCAAGTTAGAATGCGGTTGTGAAGTATTAACCATTGGAAATTTTTTATCTTTGGCCATTGGGGGTTGTTCCATAGCTTATCCCAATGTTGCGTTGGGTCTTCTTGGTCCAGATCCACTATATAGTGTCGAACTTCTTTCAGGTTGAATTCCCCACCATCTTTTTTTCCCCACCTCAGTTGGTCCTCTCCTTCCGTGACTGCTATTTTTCGTCTTTCCAGTTCCTCCTCAACCTCTTTTACTGTTGTTACAGGTGGATCATTGTTCTGCGGAGTGATCTTTTCCTAGGTTCTCCATTTGTTGCGGTCTGTTTCATGTTTCCAGTATTGATAGACGTTAATTTTACCTTGCGCTATTAGCTCCTGTTGGAGTACCTCTCTGTCCGGGTTCTCCATTTTCGGTTCCTGTTGCCAAGCGTCCTCCCAGAATCTGGTTGTTCTACCATTCCTAATTTCCCAAAAGTTGTTTGTCTGAATCCATTTTTTGTTGTGCCAGGCTAGGTTCCAAATGGCTGAACCTTCCCTGGTTCCTCTGAAGCAGATTTTTTCCTGGTCGCGAATGTATGGGGCATACTTTGCCTTCCATAGGTTTACCCAAGGTGTAGTAGTTTCTTTGACCCAACGCCACCAAAGTTTCTCCCCATATGCGTTATTGGTCACTTGTGGGTCCTGTAGCCCCAGGCCTCCTTTTCTTTTTGGCTTGCAGACTTTCTCCCAAGCCACCAGGGCCCATTTTTTCTTTGTTTTCGCACCTCTCCACAGGAAGTCCCTTTGGATGGCTCTTATTTTTTGTAGAATCCCCTGTGGAGTTGGGAAGACGGACATCATAAAGGTTGGGATTGCTTGTAAAATAGACTTGGTTAGTATCAATCTTCCGGCTAGATTGAGGGATCTATACATCCAATTTTTTACTCGTTCCTGTAACTTGTTTATTACTCCTTCCCAAGTTGGCATTTTATACACTTTGTCTGTCAGTGGAACCCCCAAGTACTTGGCTGGGAATATCTTCCACTCAAATACCAGAATGTTGGTCAAATTCCTTTGGATAGCTTGGTTGGTATTGAAGAAGAAGATCATCGACTTGGAATGGTTGATCTCAGTGCCCGAGGCTTCCCCAAAATCTTCTAGGATTATTTTGTAGGCTTTAGTTTCCTTGACCATGGGTATGCCATGGAGTAAGGTATCATCCACAAACTGTTGGTGTGTTGAAGTAGGGAAATTTTCGAAGGGTTTGAGACTTGTTATTTCCCCTGTTGTGGTTGCGTTCTTTATGCTTCGGCTGAGGCCTTCCATCATCAGAATGAACAGGAAGGGGGACAGCGGGTCTCCTTGTCTAATACCTCTCGTGGGCCAGAAAGGTTTGGAAGGGGCTCCATTGATTAGTAGCGAGTAGCTTGTTGTGGATACGAGACTAACAATCCATCTAATCTAGTGTTGGTTGAAACCAAAGGCTTCCAAGGTCTTGACCATATAGTGCCAGCTAATTTTGTCATAAGCTTGTGCTAGGTCCAGTTGTATTATCATTCCCCCCCTCTTCTGAAGCTTCAAGGTGTGGATGATCTCGTGGGCCTGGATGATGTTGTCCATTATTTGTCTTCCTTCCACAAATCTCGCATGTTCTTGTGAGACCAGTGTAGGTAGGAGGGGTTTTAGTCTATTTGCTATGAATTTGGAGATTATCTTGTAAACCACATTGCATAGCACTATAGGTCTGTATCAGTCAGGGGTTTTGGCTTCATTTTCTTTGGGGATTAGTGTGATCATTGTGGCGTTTAGTGATTTAAGGATGGAGGCTGGCCTTCTTGAGTCTTCTACTACCTTATAAACGTCATGTTTGACGATTTCTCAGCAGGCTTTGAATAATTCCACTGTGAAGCCATCTGGACCTGGGGCTTTCCCATTGGGCATTTCCTGGAGCACCTAGTCAACTTCTTCCGTGGTGATAGGTTTGTTTAGGAAGATGTTTTGTTGCTCTGTGACCAGGCGTGGAATATGTTGGGTTGTCCTTTGAATGGCCTCTGTCATGTCTTGGTTGGGTTCTTGGGCTATCCCGTGGAAGTGTGTAACTAGAGCGATTTTGATCTTCTGATGTGATTCGCGCTCAATTCCATCATGGTCCTTGATCTTCAAGATTTTGTTGTGGGCTCTTATGGCCATGGTTGTTCTATGGAAAAACTTGGTGTTTTGTTCTCCTTCCTTTAGCCATCGGATACGGGAATTTTGACGCCGGAGTGTTTCTTCCTGCTGGCATCACGCCTCCCAATCTTGGGTGATATGGATCTCTTCCTTTTTCCGGTCCTCCGTATAGCCTTCCATCATGCAGGTTTCTTGGAGTTTTTTCATTTTTTCTTCTAAGTTGGTTTTCGCTTGGTTTATATTCCCAAAGGTATCCCTGTTCCACTCTTTGAGCTTATTTTTGATGTACTTAAGTTTCTTATAAAGTTGCAACATCCTGGTCCCTTTCTCTGGTTGCTCCTTCCACCACCATTGTTTGATTCTTTCCTTGAAAGTCAGGTGTTCAATCCAGGATTTCTCAAATCTGAAGGGTCTGTTCTTTGGTGTTGTTTGGAAACTTGCTTCCAGTTGCACTGGCCAATGATCAGATCCCCCCTAGGGAAAGATGTTGCAATCTAAGGTTTTCCCCTACATAATGATTGACTCCGATATAAGGAATCTGTCGAGTCTTGTTGCTACCTGAAACAAGTTCATCTGTTTGTTGTTCCAGGTGAACTAGCCATCTCTAGTTTTGAGATCTACCATATCTGCTAAGTCTATGAACTTTAAGAAATCATCCACCTCCCGATCCAATCTTCTTGTACCTCCTTTCTTCTCTGCAAGTGAGGTGATGATGTTGAAGTCCCCTGCCAGGATCCAATGGAGAGTGGTATGTCAGGATTTTATGTCTTCTAGGTCTCAGATCATTCCTCTCTTTTCCTCTAACCCTTGGGGCCCATACACATTAGTGCAGAGAATCTCTTTTGTGTTTCAAATGATTTGCATGCGTACCGTTAGGGTGTGCCTGGTTGCTTCGGCTGCTATTAGATTTAGAATTTGTGGGTTCCACAAAGTGAGAATGTCGCCTACCATTTGGTGGTCTTCGATTTCTACCATCTTGTACTTGCGCCATTTTTGTTTATTGATTGCCTCCATTCTGTCTGTAGTGCATTTCGTCTCTTGAATAAAACAGAAATCTAGTTTTTCCTGCTTTAGTTTAGTCCTAAGGATTCTTTTCTTTCTTGGGTTGTTTAGGCCTCTTATATTCCAAGTTATGACCTTCATTTAAACATGTGGGGGGGAGTTGGGAAAGAGTTTCTTGATCTTACCCGAATTTATCAGTAGCGCTCCCAGCCCCTGTAGGGTTACATTGTTTGATTTCCTACCTTTTTTCCTCCTCGTCTGCTTGGGTGATAACTATGGCTGTCCCTCACTGGCTTTGACTCCTAGGTGTCCTATCTCCCAGTGTGTGCGTTTTTGTCATCTGGCTTTGGCTTCCTCCCATAGGAAAACAGGTACTGGATGTGGTCAAGTTGCTATGTTGGTACGTTGTCGACTCCCTGCCTTTTCCATTGCTCCAATATGTTCGGAAGGTCTATCCCTTCTCTTTCCACCAAGTCCCTAAGATCAGGGTCTTCTATGCCTACTTCGCTCGGGGTCATCTTCGCATCTCCCTCTGCATCTTGCATGGCGGTGTTGTCGTCTTTTATTTCTCCATCCATCGGGGTTGCACAACTCCCTTGTGTCGTCTTGTTACTTGGCCGATTGGTAGGCTCTTTTGTTGCTTGTTCTCTAACCTCTTGAGCTTTTACCGAGTCACTTTCATCTTCTGCCCCTTTATTTGTTTGGTCCCTTTCGTCCATTTTATTCCGGGTCTCCGGGTTATTTCCTACTGAGGTTTTATTCTTCTTTTTATTTTCTTTGTTTCTGGGGTTCGGTGTTATAAACCCTTCCTCATCATGTTGTGTTTTGGGGTTTGCCGCTTCCTGATTTTTATTGAGAGGGCATTCTCTGATCAGGTGGTCGTGTTTATGGCATCTTCTACATCTAAAGGGGATCTGTTTGTAATCTGTGTTTTGGATCCATTCCTCATCCCTGAATTCCAGACTTATGGCTTCTGGGAGTGCTCCAGAAACGTCCATCTCTATGCAGATTCTTGTGTACGATGTGTATCTTCCTTTTAGGGTGGCTTCTGAAGTCTTCACATATTTCCCCAATTTGTTTCTTATTGCTTCAAAGGTGGAGGGAAACCAATAGTCTAAGGGTAAGGAATAGAATCTCAACTAGACCGGTACCTTTTTGAATGTCTCTTTTTCCCGGGAAAAATTTTCTTTCCAAGGTTGCATGTACAGTCCAACTGAGGCGTGGAAGTATGGACCTCCCTCGAAGACTCTATCCCTATCCTCCAGATTCATGAAGACTGTTGTGAAGAAACCTTTCGAGCCCAGGTGAATCTCCACTTCTCCATTTGGCTTCCAGTAATATTTGATCTAGTTGCGCAGAGTTCTCTCTATGGGCCATAACCCCATGAACTTGCATATGAGCACATGCATCTTCATCTGGTCCCTGTAGAGTTGTGTTTGTGGGTCCTCCAATATCACCTTGGGTATCATTGTTGTTTTGGGCTTGCACGGGTTACGCACTTCTGTCCCATTGGCCTTCGCGGTTTCTTGCGCCTCACTCTGAGTTTCCTTAGCTTCTTCTCCTGTGCTCTCGTTTTTGTCTTGGTTTCTTTCTTGTTGTTTCCCTAGGTCTAGTTCCGAGGTTCCTGTTGTTGGTGCCTTGAAAACTACGCCTCTTGGCCCTTTCCCTCTATCCACGACTACCTGTTTGTAAGAGGGTGTCACCTTACCCCCTCCTTTAGTGCCCATGTTGTTGTCTGTTATGGCCGCGACTGTCAAACCCTAGCTCGCCTTGACTGCTCCTAGAATCATGTTTTGTGTAAATAAAGCTTTTATATAATAACTATTTTTATTTATATTTAAAATAGGTTTATAAAACATTTTTATTAGTAATATTTATATTTAAAATAGGTTTATAAAACATTTTTATTAGTAATCTCAACTATAGTTAGAATTTTGTATGCAATATTTCTTAGTTATAATAACTTAAAAATATGTTGTATGCAATATTTCTTAGTTATAATAAATTAAAAATATGGTTTTGTGATTGTTTATTTTTATCTTTTATATGAAAATTAGTAGTATTAATATGCTACTTCTTTGTAATGGTTTATTTTTATTTTTTATATGAAAATGAGTAGTATTAATATGCTACTTCTTTGTAATTTTTTATTTTTATTTTTTATATGAAAATGAGTAGTATTAATATGCTACTTCTTTGTAATTGTTAATTTTCTTCAAAATATTACTTTGAAATTTTAAAAATAATTTAAAAACATAAATAAATAACTTTATTGTCTCGTTCTAAAAAGAAAGAGAAAGCTTTTTATCTTATTATCTTTTATGTTATATATTTTCTTATAAGTGAAATTATTAATGTATTAACCAAAATTTATTAAATACATTTTTTTTATGTTTTTTAAATCTGGTTATTTTTACACTTCATTAAATTATTTATAAATAACAATGCAAATTATTAATGTATTAACCAAAAATTATTAAACACATTTTTTTCAAATCTTGTTATTTTTATATTTATATTTCATTAAATTATTTATAAATAACAATGTGAAATTATATTTCATTAAATTATTTATAAATAACAATGTGAAATTATTAATGTATTAACCAAAATTTATTAAAAGCTTGTTTTTTTTCAAATCTTGTTATTTTTACACTTCAATTCAAATTTGTTAATCCGATTTAATTTTAATGGTTAAAAAGAGAAATTTTTAATCTCTTTATCTCAATTTAAAATTTAAAAAGGAGAAATTGTTGTATTAGTATATTTAAGTTATTGTTTATGTAGAATCTGAGTGCCCTAGAAGAGTAGAGTTTTTCAACATGTTGAATCCATTTCTACATTCAAAAATGGATTCTGAAAAACAAAAAAAAATAATTCGTGTAAATTTATATCGTAGGATTCTAGCAAAAAAATCCATTTCATAGAAAGCCTTAGCAATATTTTTAGGCAAAAAATAACATATGATTTTTTGAAACTTCAATAATTTTACACTTAATAATATTTTTTAATAACTAATATTTAAAATTTATATTTGGTAATTTTTAAATCTTCAAATCACATTATATAATATAAGAAACATTAAAATGTTTTACCATTTTTTAATTATTTTAGGTGTAATTATAAATTACATTGTAGAATAAAACTAAAAATTATATTGAAAAGTGTTAAAATTCTTTAGCAAACACTTAAAATTTTCTTTATACAAGAAGAAAAAGTGGTGTGGAGTTTGTTAATTCAATTTTAATTATGCATTTAAACAAAAACTTTTGCATTAGATTACATCTACCAAATCACATTTGTCTTTAGAAATTCACATTGTGAACATGTTTTCCAATTGTATAATAAAATTATCTCTATATAAAATAAAAGTGTTTTCCAATTGTATAATAAAATTATTTAGAAAACACTTAAAATCTTTCTATATAAAATAAAAGTGTTGTGGAGTTTGTTCATCCAATTTTAGCTATACATTATGTTTTTCATATAGTTTTTTTTTTTTTTTAATCATATTATTCAATAACTTCCTTATTAATACTTTTGACTTGCATTCCAATGATACTCTAGTAATTTTTAAGAAAACTTTATTAATCTATTATAAACTTTTATTCAATATACCATAAGTCACTTTAATCATTTCTTATTTATGAAAGAGTGACATGATAATCACTATATCAATATATATAGTCTCGTTTTTATTTCATAATGAATTTAGAGTATCAAAAGTTAAAAATGAACTACTACAATGCAAACAACTAGATATGTTATGATACTTTTGAATATTTGATTAGGTAATATTTTCATTTCATAATGAATTTAGATTATCAAAAGTTAAAAATGAACTATTACAATGCAAACAACTAGATATGTTATGATAATTTTGAATATTTGATTAGATAATTTGGATAGCTTAAAAGTCTAAAAGTCTAAAAGAGCACATGGCTTCTAATTCAATCATATTTTGGAGTGTTATGGATAGGGCTACTATGACAAACAACTTTTATTTATCAATTTATTTTAGGAATGTTTTGAAGACTTCAAGTAACACCTAGCTTTCTCCAATTCTACTTCAACTTTTAAAGGTATGGAGTAGCCACTATCACTTCTCTCTTACATTTAAGTTATGCACAAGTAATACATTATTACAAGTTTCAAGGGTTTCATAATTATTTATCTTTTTTGTTTTGATTTCTAGAACTGTTACATAAAAACATTTCTAAAAGACAAATATAACTAGTTTGTTTCAAAAAAAATATTAAATATTGATATTCATTGAAACACAAATTAACTAGATGTTATAGAATGGATTTTTAGGCTTTTTATCACATTTGATTGTCCAAATTGAATAAAACAAATTAACTAGATGTTATATATAGAATGGATTTTTAGGCTTTTTATCACATTTGATTGTCCAAATTGAATAAAACAAATCATAGTAGCTATCGAGAGTAAAATACTTGAAATCTATGAATATTTTGCAAAACAATATCATATTAAGCTTTACATGTATGGAATGTAAGAAATCTTTATTAAATATGTTTTTGTAAGTAAATGTTTATATATATATATATATATATATATATATATATATATATATATATATATATATATATATATATATATATATATATATATATATATATTAAAAATATGTTTACATAATAAAATTATATTTAATTGAGTAATAATATGAAAAAAGTATATTACATAATAGATTTAAAAAATATATATTTCTAATTTTAAAATATTTGGTTTACTATAATATTAGAAAATATATGGAAAAAGTATATTATTTAATAGATTTCAAAAAATATATTTTTAATTTTAAAATATTTGGTTTACTATAATACTAGAAATGTTCAATAAGTTTATGTTGACTCGGTTATAAAGTAGTTAGGATAACTTTGATATAAGTAGTAATGAGTTTATACTTCAAGGATTATGGGTTCATGGTATTGGGTAACCCATTTTATGAAGCCTATTTATGGGTTCATTTTAAGATGCTTCATGGTATAGGCGAAGAGTTGGCCTATTGCCTTGTATAGGCTCAAGTGGTCGAGTGGCTATTCTAGTCTCGGAGTGCATAGTGTAGGCTAGATTTGGTCTAGAGAGCCAAGCAAGAAGGAGCTCATTCTCAAACACTCTTGTTGAAAGCACGTAGACTTTATAATGTATTGTAGAATGGTTTTTCCCAGGAAATCATATTGTATAATGGTTTGTTATTTATTTCATTTGTTTGCAACTATCATGTGCTTAGTTTTTATGCATTATTCTCTCATGGATTAGTATAGAAAGTGTATTCCACACTTGTGCTTCCTTTCATTTGGTATCAAAGCCTAATCACCTCATACCCAAGGTGTTAGGGACAAGGTTTTTTAATTTAATCTTGGTTTGAGTGGGAGCTTGTGCGGAATAAAAACTTGTTGCAAGAAAATAGCAAGCACGACAAGACTTGAAATGGAAAGTGAGCTTAAAGCATGTGGCTTTTTCGTAGAACATGCATGGAGAAGCGTGAATTTGTGGGTAGATGGATAGATATACCACTTCGATACTTGGACCTACCAAGATTGAGTAAAGATTTGACTAATCTGTCAGATTTAAAGCATGCATGATGGAGAAGTGTGAATTTGTGGGTAGATGGATAGATATACCACTTGGATACTTGGACCTACCAAGATCGAGTAAAGATTTGACTAATCTGTCAGATTTAAAGCATGCATGTCTTAAGTGTGATTTGATGATGTCAAGGCCTACATTTGCGATGGATCTATTTCATATCTACAATATTAGTATGAGATTATTATTTGCAAGACTGGACTTATTGGTGCTCTATTGTTGGGAGCCATGAAGAACAAATGAGATTGGATCTATTGTATCTTGAAGAGGACCATGTGGAGGCGAGTGAGCTCTCTAAGATCCATAAAATACAATGGGAAGATTAGTGCTTGGTTGAGCAGTACGAAGTCTATGTAGTTGTATTTGGAGAAGGAAGGATGTTAGAAATGAAATGGGTTGATGTTTCATAGCATCACATGCTCATGGATACAATCATAAGTATTTTTATTGAGTTAGATTTTATCACATATGTAAATGGGCATATGGTTGTATTGACTATTTAGGCATGCATACTCATGGTTTGATGGTTCACCCATGTAAAGTATAGATGTAGACTTAGGTGATAGGGGGCATGTTGTATTCTTGAATACCTAGTTAATAAACTTTGAGGGGGTAGGTGTTTATTCCAAGTCAAGTTTAAAGGGGAGGATGTTGGGTTAATCTTGACTTGGTCATAAAATTGTTAGGATAACCTTAATACAATTAATAATGGGTTTAGAGATCATGGTTTATGGACCCATGGTATTGAATAACCCGTGGTATTTTCTCATGGTATTTCATATGATGTCCAATCTATTTAATGGCTTCAGATACTCCATTGTAAGATGCTTCATAGTATAGGCCTCAGGAGTTCACCTATTGGCCCATATAGGCTTGGGTGGTCAATGTAGTCTTGGAGTGCAATATATAATGTAGGCTAAATTTGGTTTAAAGAGCCAAGCAAGGTCAGATTTGGTCTAGAGAGCCAAGTAAGAAGTCCACTTTTGAACACGCTTGAGAACACAAAAACTCTATAATGTATTATAACCATTTAGTTGATAAGTAATTATGTTAATTATCATATTCTTAATTTCTACATATTTTTCTTTTATGAATTAGTGTTGAAAGCCTATTTTGTACCATATAATATCTCTTGCTTTTGATTTTGATTTTAAATTAATGGGTTAAGCTCATTTTAAATGATCTTAATTTTTTTTTACTTTTAATTGGTTTGTTCTTCTCAAGGCTTGTGCTTGTAATTCATGATACTTTGATATTTGTTGTTTATTTTACTTGGGAATTCATTATTGCCTAAATAATATAAAGTAAACTTGTAGTAACTTGTTTTAACATTTTTGTACCTATTTCTAGTACAATATATTGGAATTGCTTTGGAGTCAAAATCTTTTTTGACTTTCAATTAGTTGATTTTATAAAAGAATTATACTACAGTTTTACAATAGTTTTGAAATATATATATATTAAATTAAATATTTGATAATTATAAAATATTTTCCAATTTTTAAAAATATTGTTGAGTAAAGATATTAATATGACTAATTGTATCTAGTTATTTGTTAGAAATTAAAAATATATTAAAATTTAAAAAATTGTGTTTTCTATAAATTACCACATAATTAATTGCAGGTATTATGTCTACCATTTTCATAAATAAAATTAAATAACTTATCATATTTTAAAATAAATATATATATTTTTAATTATACTATATAACTATAATTTATTATTTAAACTTAACTAATAATAAATTAACAAGCATCAATTAACTATGTGGCCTTTTGTGCATACATGAAATCTCCTTAGTTATATAACAAGCATCAATTCCCTATAAACCATTATTCCAACTTTAAAATGCTTCAACCTAATTATATTCATTGAACTTCATATATAGCAACCACTCGTTCTTGGGTTCTATAATTTTTTGTTTATTTTATACACTCCATGTCTTTAACCACTTTATTACATAAAATTGATTATTATTCCATGTCATAGGCATAGAGGGACTATAGCGATCGATAAAGCGTTGACTACATATTAGTTTGTCCTTTGACCGGAAATATTTACACAATACCTATTGTTGGAGCTATGGAATTAAAAGCATATATTTTTATATATTAAAAAGTAACATATATGTATTGATCTGATTGGCTAAGAGATTGGAGGTCTTATTGTCGGCTTCGCTATTCCCAATGTAGTATATGGCAACATATCCAAACTTTTTCTCGTAGACAGTATGTTTTAATCATATATTTTTCCTGTATATTGCTTGAAGGTCAATTAATGCTACCATTAGTTTGAATGTTTGTATTAGCATTTTTTGATACCCGAATATATTCGTCAGTTTTGATATGTACTAAGCATATTGAAATGTTTTCATATCCAAGCTTTGTATATTTCTTGAAATTTATTGACACTTATTCTGAGATGCCTCAATAGGCCTGACAGCGTAAATGTTTACATGACGCAACGTCCTCCAACACCCCTGACAGCTTAAATGTTTGCATAGCGTGAGGTCCTTAGACATCCTGAGAGTCTTAAATTTTTATTTAAATACGGTTCTCATAGTACATGCCAGTTCAATAGCCATTGTATGTTTCATCATTGTTCTGCCATTGAAGCTACATACATTGTTTACTGGTTCGGTGACTGCTTCTTCTTTCTTGGTTTGTCAGGTGCTGCCATTGTATGTTTCATCCTCGTAATCGTTGAAGCTAGATACATTGTTTACTGGTTCGATGAGTGGTTCTTCTTCGTTGGTTTCTCGGTTGTTGTTTTTTGTTGTTTCGCTTGCGACTCGACCTGCGCTTCTGCATTTCATCATTTCGGAGTAAGTTTGATGCCATAGTTTCATTTTTTATTCCTTGTTTGTTGTTCAGTGTTTGTAGTTTGCAAGTAAGAATGTTTGCATATTTGTAGTCGCATGTTCCTTGTATGTTTCTGGTTCCTTTTCTGCTTCAACTGCAGTTTCGTAATCGTTAGAGATACATATGTTGTTCACTGGGTCGGTGGATTTTCTTGGTTCGTTAGTTCCTGGGTTGTTGGTTCTATTTGTTTGCCTGGGGTTTGTGCTTTGAGGCCCTTGGGGTGTAGTTCGGCCTCTTCGTGCTTTCTTGTTGGTTTGGTCCTTGCAAGTTTCTTTTCTTTGATTTAGCCTTGCAGGGTTGGGGTGCAGGGGCGGTGGTTGGAGCTTTTCTTTTTTCTTTTTTTTGGATTGTTATTTTTTTGGGGGGCGCTTTACGGTGTTCAACCCCTGCACCCACTAGTCAATCTGTAGTTGTGTTATTTTCCATTTTTGTAGAGGTCGTTATCTGTAATTCTGTGAGATTTTCCTAGTGCTCAAGTCCTGCCATGAAAGAAAATAGTTGCATACAAAATTGTTGGAGGATTACATGTGAAGTTACAATATCTGTTGTTTTTTTGGTTAGATGTGAGGATATGACGTGACATGTTCTTTCTCCTCTACATAGACTGGTGTGCGCACGATACAATTTGTGTTGTTCTTGAGATATGATATGTGCAACAAAGATTCTTCAAGATTATATTTTCATGTCTGGAAGCATGTCTAGGTAGTTTGCCACGGAAAACTAAGAACTTGTATCGTGGGCACAACAGTATGTGTAGAGGATAAAGAACATGGTTAAAGGGCATATCTGGATGAATTGTCAGGGAAAACCAGAAATCGTTTAGCTACGGCCATGCAATTGCGTGATATTTTCTGCCTTGTAATATATTTTGGCCAGGGAAAAAAAAGCTAGACGTTTACAGCCATGGATAGAGAAGCGCAAAGGTTCATGTTTTTTCCTTTGTAAATTGTTCGTTGAGTTAGTTTTGTTGTATCTACATATTGCTTGTTCTCCAGTGAAAACTAGCTTCCATTGATGTTCATTGAATTTTGTGGGTTCCCACATTGAAACAAACAGAGTAGATGGAGAAAAGGAGGGAGTCTTGACTGCATCAGCTGAAGAGGATGTAGAAAGGTGCATGCTTGTACTATTGTTTCATATTGCGTTGTTTTGTATTTAATTTATGGTCTGTATATGTGTTAAACTAGTTGTGTGCCTTCCTACATGGTAAGTTATCTTGGTTACATATGTTCCTTCCTGCATACTAAGCTAGTTTGTGTCCGTTGTGTTTGCGCTGCATTGTTGCATTTAAAGAAACAGAATCATTTGACAGGACAAAGGACTCTTTGGCAGGTAAATAGACCTTTTTATTTTTCTTTTAGATGTCTATTTTCATACTAACTTGCCTTCGTCTTGATTGCATCTTCAGTATTGTTGCCTTGGAAAAAATAGGTTGCTTGGATAGGGAGATGAATTCTTTTGTGCAACAGTAGAGGGTTATGTGGTACAATCTTCTAAAAGGTATACCAAGTGTGCCGGTAAATTAAATATACAAACCAGGTGGGAGCATATAATATTAGACTTGAAAACAATGAATTCGCAGTATTGGGCCTTTCTGTGCTCCCTGTTTCTACTTTTTCCATTTTCTATTATCCCTTTTGTTTTCTAATTCATCTGCTTAGTGTGGTTTCCAAAAATTCCCTCATGTGTCGGTTGGCGGACTAACGGACTGACATGTGTGGTCCTGCTTCTACCTTATTCCATAGTTACCCACTTTGTCAATTGTGGCTTCCAGGTTGGCAGGTTGAAGATTGCTCCCCTAGCTTCTGGGGGTCCACGATATACAGATTGGACATGGTGACCCGCGGTCACGCCCTGTTTACTGTTAAACATTTCTCCAGTTAAAAAGTTAATATGCATACAGTTTTACGACTATTTGGTCCTTCCGATGGACAATATACAATGCATATATTTGTTTAGTCCTGATGTTCATCTGCACATGCTTGCATCAGAAAAAGTTGGACTAGTGAGACGACCATGAGAAGTCAGTCATCCTAGACATCGGCAGACAGACAAGGCCAAAGGTAAAGATGCATACGTTGTGCTCTTACTATGTTTACTAAACAAATTTCTTGGGATATACATTCATCTATGGCATGGCAGATATGTTGATGCCATTTGCAATACATGGTTTCCATCTCGCAAGAAGTATCAACAAGTACAAGTGAAACGTCGAACGTGTTGCATGTTCCGCAGACCAAGAGGTGTGGTTGTGAAGTTGTGGCTCCATAGTTCATCAATACTATTCGTGTACTTGTAGCACACTATAATTCACTTTAGTTTTCCTGTTCAAAAAATGTCATCGGGTCTAGAGTTGTGACATCCAAAGTACTGTCAATAGAGGGCTTGAACAACCGCCAAATTGGACAACTGTTCGTCGGGGACATAATGGTTGTCTATACCACCTACTTGGACAAGGAAAACAAAAGTAGATCCATTATGCGTGCTGATATGATTGACAAGGACGCCAGGATGACAGTCACACTGACTATTCCTCGACAACTTGTCCAGAAACATGCAGAAAAGATATTTCCTCGTAATGGGATATACATTACAAATTTTAATGTATTGCCCAAAACATTATATGACCGTGGTGATTGCGATCGAATTATTTTGCTCAACGAAACAAGCATTGTGGAAAAAATTCTTGCTATTTGTTCAGAATATCGCTTCCTCCCGGACTTGACTATCAACCATCTTGCACAAAGCACTGATATTTACCCAATTAGAACGATTGGGACTGTTGTGACACTGGCGAGAAAATTTGGGTCGCAACACATTCTCCATATAAAGGATGGAGAGTCGGACAACGACAAGGCAATGGTACCGCTTTTCATATTCAGTTTTTTTCTTAACTTTCACGTATGCATATATGTCGGATAAGTTACAAAAATACTGCACTGTTCCATGTTGCAGCTACAATTGTTCGATACGTATTCAGATTTGTTTTCGTCAATGGAACAACAATTGCATAGAGGGAAGATTCCACTTATGCTGTTCAAAAATATAACAAAGAAGAAGGATGCTAGAGAAAGGATATTTCGGACAACCCAGGCAACGTTTGTAACAGAGTTGTGAGAAAATATAGTAGAGGATCTGGAGAAACTAGTTAGCTCTACAATTGTTGTGCGTATACATCCACAAAATCATCCTCACTTTTCTTATAGAAATAGCCTTCAACAAATTTTTGCACCTGTTTACTTTTTCTTTTTTGTTTTAAAGGAGGGGGGGGGGGGATGCAGTTGTGTATTATATTGTTCAATGTATTAATCCCTTTGCTCACATTTCCAGGTTGAAGGTCTTTTAGTTTCAGCCAATGTGTACTCGACCCCCTTTGAGCCTGTATGTGAAAAATGTCATTCAGTTGCCTCTGTCTCCGCTTTGATAAGTGATGATACAATTGATTGTCTGTGATGCGATGAAAAATGTCCATATATTTATGGAGATTGCGTTAATGGTGTTATCCGAACCGTGGGCAACACAACTGTGCAGTGTTCGGTTAGGCAGCCTTTGTTACAAAATGTGCTTCCTGAATTGGCAGAGTTTTTGTATGAAACGTATCTACAGAAAAAGGCAAGCAGTGTCTATATGTTGCAGCAGCTTCAGATACAGAGCAAATTCACCTTAAAATGAGGACAATGCAATTTTGCATATCGACTGAAGAAGGGCAAAAAAAATTTAAATCAAACTTTGGGCGGAAACGAAAAATACCTCATGTCTCTTTGTAATATTTGTTCAACATCCAGATGAATGTTCGTTTCAAGAGAAAAGGAATGCGCCAACGTCTTTTCTTTGTATATCAAATTGTTTGGTGCAAAGTTCGATGGGTTCTTCTCAATGGAACCTTTTGGGAACTTTCTTATGGGTTGTTTAAAGTATGGTTGGTTCTCGGTTATCTAGTTTGTCTTTCAATTTGTATATCGTGGAACTCCATCTCTTCTTTGGAGGACACAGAACAATATAATTGAATTTTTTTGGCCAGCTGGCACGTAGATCCGCCTGATAATTTCTATGGCGTTGTGACGCAAATGTACTGTGTGACTTGTTTTGGCAAATTTCATTGATCAATGAACTTGGTCAAATTATTGTTGTGAAATAATTTGAAATCAACGAATATATAGTGTGCGAAGTGAAATTGTCCTATCATACCAACAAGAGGCTCTTAAAATTCAAATTGATCATTGTTTTCGCAATTTTTGCTTATTCAATGAACTTGGTAAAATTAATATCCTGGAATAATTTGAAATCAACGAATATATATTGTGCAGAGTGCAATTGTGCTATCATATGAACAAGAGGGCATTAAACTTCAAATTGGTCCTTCTTATGCTTGCGGTGATAGAATTTTACAAAAAAAAAACTTTTGTTTCCTTCATTTTTAAAAAAATAAGTGATTTAACATCCTTTAATAATTTAATGTAATTCACTTGTACAATAACAATAGTTAATATTAATATTTTAGTATATGAAAATAATGTTTTTAGTTGAAGTTAGATAGGATGAGCATTGCTAAACAATTGCAATCTTGAACCCGCCAAACGTGGAATCTGCAAGTCCACCTGTCAATTTGTATATCGCAGAAGTCTGGGTGATATTTGTAGAACACCGAACAAAAGAGGTTCAAATTTCAACCCGCCAGGCCGAGAACCTGCGATCCAAAAAGTGCCCAAGTATGGAACGAGGGATCCGCATATGCTCTATAAAATCTCGTGTCCATACTTTCTAAAAGTACATGTTTACTATGTATTACTCATTTGTTGGAAAACTTTTATATCAGTCGCCCGACCAGATTGTACAAACTTTCTCGTTTAATTAAATTCTGCAATAGCAAAAATTATTATTAATAATTTAGTATTGAAAATCGTGTTTTTAGATATGTTAGATAGTTGATAGGGATTAGTATCTGTAAACAATGGCAAACTTGAACCCGCCAGCCCAATTCCATCTGTCAATTTGTATATCGCGGAACTCCGAGGGTTATTCGGAGGACAAGGAACAATGAAAACTGCAATGTTGAGCCATGCAGCCCATAGGTTCGTTTGTCAATTTGTAAATCGTAGAGATGTGCCTGGTGTTTGTACAGTGTGGAACAATAGAGGCCCAATTTTCAGAGCCCCACAGACCCGATCAAAAAAAATCGCTAGATATGAAATTCATACGGGATCGCTACGAAACAATAAAACTGTAATGTTCAACCAACCAGCCCGAGTCCACCTGTCCACTTGTATATCGCGGAAGTCTGGGTGCTATTTGTAGGAGACAGAACAATAGAGACTCTATTTTCGTCCTGCCAGATCGCGAACCAAAAACTGCCTAGGTATGGAATGAGGGATCTACACATGCTATATAAAATCTCATTCCATAGTTTATATAGAGACAATGTCCACAAGTCCACGTGTCAACTTGTATATCGCGGAAGTCTAGGTGCTATTTGTAGGACACGGAACAATAGATACTTAATTTTCATCCTGCCAGGCTGCAAACCTGTGATCCAAAAACTGTCCAAGTATGGAATGAGGGATCTGCATATGTTCTAGAACAATGTTTTTGTACAGCGCGGAACAATAGAGGCCCAATTTTCAGCTCGCCTGCCCTAGAGCTCCCGATAAAAAAAAAATCGCTAAATATGAAATTCATATGGCATCCCCGCATATGTTGTATAAAATCTCATTCCATACTTTATTTAGAGGCTATGTCCACAAGTCCGCATGTCAATTTGTATATCGTGGAAGTCTAGGTGCTATTTGTGGGACACGAAACAGTAGATACTTGATTTTCAGCCTGCCAGGTCGCGAACCTGCGATCCAAAAAGTGTCGAAGTATGGAATGAGGGATCTGCATATGTTATAGAAAAATGTGTTTGTAAAGTGCGGAACAATAGACGCCCAATTTCCAACTCGCCAGCCCCAGAGCCCCCGAAAAAAAAAACCGCTAAATTTGAAATTCATACGGGATCGCTACGGGACAATAAAAGTGCAATGTTCAGCCAACCAGCCCAAGTCCACCTATCAATTTGTATATCGTGGAAGTCTGGGTGCTATTTGTAGGAGACGAAACAATAGAGACTCTATTTTCGGCACGCCAACCCGCGAACACGCGATCCAAAAACTACCTAAGTATCCGCATATGTTGTATAAAATCTCATTCCATACT
>ML788148.1:232229-243289 GCA_009831015.1 Picea engelmannii | reverse complement strand
TTTTGCTGGATAATAATAAAGAAAGGACCTGGCAATTTCTCTGGTGGACGTAGCCCACACTGGGTGAACCACGTAAATTTGTGTCTCTCTTGTATTGTGTATCTTCTGTGTTTTATTTCCGCATTTGTTTTATTTTATTGCTCTGCGGTCCTGTTTTTTTCTAACATGGGGGTGGTGTTGTTGTTGTTGTGGAAGAGGGCCTTGGAGAGCATGCTAAAAAAAACCTATTTTCACACAAGAAAAAAAATTCTCTTTTCGATGACAACAAGGGTTAGATCTCGGTTAGCTTACCCGGAAGATGCACCTTTTCCTATATGTTTCTGATTTGTCGAGGTCGCACAAAGTGTGGGGCAAAGAGCATACGCAGATCTAAAAGAGTAGCAACCCGGAAATAAAAAATACAAACCAAAATAAAATCAAAATAAAACTTTGCAGAAATTTAAAAAATGTGTATTCAGTGTTTACACCTCTGGATCTGAATGTAATGGTCGTATCTTGGGCAAGAGGAAACCTTTTCGAGTGAAACGAAAAGTGTTCCTAAATGAAATGAGTGCTCTGGACGCAATGAAATAGTCCTCTCAGCCCAGAAATGTATGAAAATTCCAAAAAATGGAGATGAAGCAATTTGGCTTCACGATCTCGATCTACAACAGGAGAGGGTCTTCAAACAGGCTCTGATACCATGTTCGAAAACACAGGTATTCCAACAGAGGCCGAACACCTTCAGTAACCACTCACATAACCAGATCAAAGATCAACACACCGATGTTTTCACATGGTAAAACCCCTACAGGGAAACATCCACGGCCCCAGCCAACACGGCCACTTGGAGCAGTTTATTATTGCAAAGAAAAATATTACAGAGAGATTTTACAAGAGTGTTTCTCACAATCGATCATCAGCAAATGACCCTCCATGCTCTTTAAATAGAGATCATGGAGCAATCGGGTGTTAAGCCATGGATCAATGGTCATTAAGATCGAGGAGAGTATAAACCGTCGGATCACTCTATGTCAAGAACATGTTGTGACCGTCGGATTTCCTAACTACAAATGCATAATAATGCATACTAAAGAAACACACTAAGAAACACACTTTTACCTAACGACATATTATACCAAGTAGATCTTAACTAACTCCTAAGTGTCTAAATATCCTAACACTCACTGTAAGTTTAGTCATCGCATCTTTCTTTGTTTCTCAGCCCGGTTATTCCACTTTCTTAAATACAGATGTATAGTTAAACACTTATGCATTTCCATTTATTTTCTTTTGCAGCTATTGCACTCTATCTTCTTTTCACAATCTTGTTTCTTGTACATATTTCTCTAATAGTCCGCGGGAGCCCCAATCCTAGTCTACATGACAAACGCATTGAAATTCCGGTTTATATGTAACAGACATTAATTTTTTGGTATATTTCAAAATTTGCAGTATAATGTAACAAACTTTCATTTTTTGACATACTTGAAATAAAAAATGCATTTAAATTTTTATATGTTACTGACTCTATTCTTATCTTTCCGCATTCTGTATAACAAATGCATTTGTTTTTTAATATGTTAGACTTTTATTCTTATCCTTCAGCAGTCTGTATGGAAAATGCATCTACTCTTTTATATGTTACACACTTTTTTCTTTTCTTTTTTCAAAATAAATGGCGTTCAACAATGCAAGCGTCATTTACATATACCCCATGTTCACAAATGCATTTAAATTTTTATATTACTTATCTCCTATTAATTTTATGTCATCATATATTTTTATCTACAGTGCATATGGAAAATGCATTTAAATTTCCAAATTTAATCTTGCACTGTCAACAAATTTTTTATTTTGTTATATATTTTCAAAAAAAATAGGTTTGCTATATACTTTCAAAAATTAGATGTTGTTGTGCTTACCGATCGTCATTTACTTTTTCCCTATCTTTTGTGATATACATTTTGCACAACATTTCCCTGATATACATTTTGCACCAAACACTTCGTTTCATTTACAATTCGACCCCATTTTCCACAATTTTCTTTCTAACCTCCTTGGCAGGACTGCACTGCCACGCAACCTTGTTTTATGTATAAAAGTCAAAAACAATTATTAACCTTCCCTAGTATCGTATCCCTGCCTATAGTTGTATTTCATTGCAAAATAGAGTGAGTGATCTAATTGTCTCACCTATTATATAGATTAAAAAAAAACACCTATTCATTACCCTCAATTGTCCCCGAGAGTTGGCTCATTTAAACTATTAACACAACAAATATTATCATGCACCAAACATGAGCAGAATACATCCACCATATGACATTTAAACATGTGTCCCATAAACTCGTAATAAAAATATAATTTTATAAAATAATAAATATATGGTGAGTGAAAAGCTATGTTGCATTGGTTTTCAAGACGGGGGAACGGTGGGGACAAGGGATGCATCCCCGGGATGCCTAGAGCGCATCTCTAAATTTTTCAAGGGACGACAATATAATATATATATATATATATATATATATATATATATATATATATACACACGGCCCTTACACTTGTCAATTCTGAAAAAGCTCGACCAAATTAAAAAAGGGCTTACTCATATTTATTGTTAATGATGATTATGTTAAAACATAAAAGACATTCCCTTCTCAATAGGTTTTGCAGATTTTTATGGTTGTGTTGAAAACCACTATAAAACACTTTGATTATGTAAAGAGATTAGATTTGTATTTCATATTAAGAATGTGATTGAATAGGAATTTATTCAAACATTTAGTGCCCAATCGAATTCACTACTATCTGATTGTTTTCACAATGCTTGAGGTTGGATGGTGGAAGCACTATAATTGAATGACTCTTGAAAACCCATGTACAATGTGTAAAAGCTAAGATGACCAGAAAAATGAGAAGAACAAGAACAATAACCATAAGGATCAACCCTTTGAAATGTTGCATTTCTTGTTTTTTTGACATGGAAACTTTGTTTGTTGTAACCTTGTTGCTGAAAATACAATAATTAAATCACCAGAAACCCAAATCAAAACCCATCATACAAAACCCATGTTTTGAGCTACAACTTTTACAACAGATTTAGATTCAATGCAATACAAAAATAATGGATGGGAAAAATGATCTTATTGTCCAATCATCAATTTCCATGATTGTCAAGACTAAATATATATGCCCTGAATATCCCCAAAATTTGCCCAAAAAAATTCTTGAAATCTGCCTAGAACATCCTTGAAATATGTTTGTAACGTCCTTGAAATTTGTCGGGAACATCTTGGGGACGGCCAACAAATCCCCGAGTCCCCAATGAAGTCCCCAATAATTTGGGTAAGTTTCCTAAGGATCCCGAAGTCCCCGGTACGACAGGTACGCAGATTGTTTTGGGAAGAACGGATCCCCGTGCAACGTAAGTGAAAAGTAATCAATGTAATAAAAACATATAAAATAAAATCCAGTATATTTTGACTCCTTTTGAATAAGAAGATAAAATGTAGCAAATTCAATAACATTTTTAAATATATAATTTTTTATTATTTTTTTAAACTATATCATATTAATTTTGATTATTGTTAATATTGATATTTTTTGGGGAGAGAGTATAATTTATATGTATCTTTTAAGTAAATAATTTTAATACATGCTATTTTTGTAAAAAAAAAATTGTTTTATATTTTTTTTTGAATTAATAAAAATACATATGTATTTTTATAGGTATCTTTTAAGTAAATAATTTTAATACATATTATTTTTGTAAAAAAAAAAAAATTGTTTTATATTTTTATTGAATTAATAAAGTCACAAAACCTTCAAATTAGTATGTAAAGTACCTTCAAATTAGTATGTGGAAGTGTTGATGCAAAATATCACAAGAAAAATATAAATTATATATATATATATATTATATTTCTTTTAAAAAATTATATATTTATAATTTATAGAAACATGAATATATCTAAAAGGGAAAAGTATTAAATTTTCTATTGTTTATGCATTCGACATTGATGTTACTCTCAAGCTAAGTCTAAAGCAAACACAAGATAAGATATAACACATAATAAACTGATAAGGAATGGTTTAAGTGAAAAGATATTACCCTCTTGCCTATGTTTTGAATTTAATTCAAATGAAAAGTGTAATATTATATCTTAATAATCAATTCAAAAAATGAAAAGTAATTTACACATAAATTCACCACTTAAATCCAATCGTTATTGCCTTACATTTGAATGGAGAAAAACTTCTAACAAGTCATGTAGAGCACTTGTTTTATGGTTGAGGTGAAGGCTTAGATATCTTCAATTTCAACCTTAATTTATCAATCTTTTTGGGTGTCTACTAAAAATATTAATTAACTTCTCTATAGTATTAACCTTTTTATAGTCTTACCATATTATATTGTAAGTGAATTTGGTCTACTTCTTGCAACCATATGCACTTCAATGTGCTTGTTTTTTCAATGATATAGTACATTCTTCACCAAGTGTATAGTTCTTTGGTTATCATCAAAAAGTATTATAGGTCTATTTTATAAAATTAAAATATTTGAAATCCTTACATGTTGCATACAATGTTCTCTTATATACTATAATTTGGTTGAAGGTAGCACAACAAGTCACTAGTATTGAACCAACATAAAATAAATCTTTAGATGTGGGCTTCCTATCATCTATGCATATGAACCATTTAGAATCGATATATCCAACTAGCACAACTTCACTTTGATTCTTAGAATTTCACTTTGGCTCCTGGTATTTTCTATCCCTCAATCAATTTTACATGTAGTGCACCACATAATTCTTTTAGTTGTCTTCCAGTGACTAATCTTCAATTCTTCCATATACCTTAGAATTGTGATAACAACACAACTAATATTAGATTAAGTAATGGTCAAATACATTAAGGTGATGGTTATTTATCTATATAGGGTCACACTAATAAGTTTCCATTTTATCTCTAGTTAGGTCATACTTTGGAGTGTTATGGATAGGACCAATATGCCATAACTTTTATGCGTCAATTTATTTATTTTTTAAATTGAAAATTTCAATTTGCACTTATGAGAATGTGAATAGTTACTAACACCTAGATTTATCCAATTCTACTTCAAACTTTAAAGGCATACACTAAAAGCATAGAGTAGTCATTGTCACTTTAAAGGAATACACTAGGCATAGAATAGCCATTGTCACTTTTTCTCTTAGACTATACATAAGTAATATATTATTACAAGTTGCAAGTGTTTCATAATTACTTTAGGTTTTCACTTTGTACTATATACAAAGATTGTATTAAAACATTTATAAGAGGCATAAGAGGCAGGTATAAGCAATGGACATATGACAAGTACAAAATGAATCGTTGGATAATTAAGACTACCCAAAACTTGCCAAAGGGTTTACTTTCCTTTATTTTTGAGGTTGGCTTGTCTATAAACCAAATCCTCACCCACGGATCTTGGTTTTGGAGGAACACTACAAGGTTGTTTGTGAACACTACGAAACTAACGCTTTAGTCAACCATTGTGTTTTCATTGAATATCAAGTATGGGCCAATTACCACAAGATGTCAATGTACTATCTGTTAGCACTAGAGGTAAGCCCAGTACCCATCAGTTTGTATGTCACAATGAATAATTTTAAAGAGGTCGAATGGGGGAAGACTCGGGATAATATCGTTTTAACTCAGAAAACTGGACCAGCATGCACCATCAAATGAGGTCTTGATTCAACTTCAATCAGTAAGTTGTAGTAAGGGTGAGTAGGAGGAAGAACTTGAGAGGAAAATGTAAAGGTTTTCTACGGACATCATGTCTTCCAGCAGCCTAAGGAGGAAAAACTCAAAAAATAAGATCCTCTTGGATTCAAAGCTTCAGGAAACTGAAAACGCTATAACATCACTATAATCAAACATCCATTACAACACAGTCACAACAATCCATATGAATCCTTCAATCATGAACATTCAGTATCAGACGCATAATAAGATGGAGGAAGAAAGTTGACTTAGATTAAACAAGAAGTCTCAAATCAAATTACATAACCAGAGAACCATAGCTTCATTAAAACTTTACAATACGAAAGCGTAGCTCAACCATCGACCTTAACAAAATATCAAAACTGCCTATATATACTAAAAATGTTGCAACCACCAGGAGCATGATCAGACCACCACATTAATGTTTTCAGTCGACACCTCCTCTGTCAGATTGTGTAGGCCTCCTCATGTAAGATGTGAGTTAGGCGCAATTATGTGCTTTACAGGAAATATGTCCATAAGGGAGCTTCGGATTGACAGTCTGCCTTTATGGCCGTTCTCTACATGTTTTCTATTTATGGGGTAAAATAAGGTCTCAACTACTGCCTCACTTCATTAGCTTCCTTTTCTCAGGATTGAAACACGACTTAATGCCCAGGGGGCGGCCACGCATTGTTCTCGGATAGGACGCTATATAAACACGTGATTGTGGGGCCGCTCAAAGGTGGTTTGGGTTCACACCGCTTTTGAGCCCACAATCCACAACCTCTTGCCACGTATTACTTTTGTCAAACCACGGCTTCAATTGCGAGACCGCTCAAGAAAATTATCGCTCAAGCATTTCGTGTCCCCGCAATGGACTGTGGTCATCGATCTTGTGATCTTGGACGAGGATTTACGATCAGTGGCTCAAATATTCCCTCTTCAAATCAATGGATAAGATCTTCCCTTTTCGAATCGACGGCCGAGATCTGCTTCGGGACTTCGAGCTTTGACCTTTTTCATGGCACTATACTTCGTGCAATTTTGAAATCTTGAAAACCCGGGGCTGTTAATCTAGAATGATCCTAGAATCTCCACTGCTGACAAAATTCAACCTGTCTATTCGTATTTTAAGCCTGAAATGAGCTGCTCTACATGCTACGCTCAGACACTTCCTATGTAGACCACGAACTTGGATGACCTGTTGCCCTTGACAACTATATGTGATAACATTTGGCTCCACAGGGGATGGCATGCTCCCTGCGAGCTGCCAAGAAAAAGTAGTTCCAATCGCCTTTTGCATTGGGCTATGGAGTCATGCTCAAAAAACATCTTGTTGAGGATTAAAGGCCGACAAGCACACTATCCTAAAAACGAAAGCAAAATACATGGGCTCCGAAGGAGCTTATTTATGTACATTCCTATACTAATTTATTTTTTACATAGTGTTAGGTGAAAGAAAACTTCCACCATAGCCATTCAAGTAACTTCCTAACTAGAAGCTCCTTCACGCTGTCCGTGATTAGTAACAGATGATGCAACCATGACAACAGAGCGGTTACATCCTTCAACTTTCCTCCTAATTTTGAGGTTAGGATAAAGTCGAGTGGCTTCAAAACATGAAGGAAATGCAACTCCATGTATTCCTTCACACTCTCATAGGCCAAGCGAAAAACTCCAAAAAATTTATAACAGGCAACATGCTTTGTCACACAGCTACTCACACATGGTTGAATATCTCTGGTAGTCACAGGTGGGTGAGAATCTGATGCAGGCTAACTGACCTCAGATGATGGTTGCTCACTTACAGGCTCTAGACATGAGATAAATTTCTCCTCTTGTTTCTCCTCATCCAAATAATCATCAAAGCTTGAAACAACATGCACATCAGAAGCAAAATGCAAGGCCTCTATAGCTATGAAATCTTCATCATCGTCCTCAGTAGAGCTGCCAAGAACATCTGCTTCAAGGACTGGAAAATCCTCTACGCTTTCCTCAAATTTGAACCTTTCTATCTCGACAGAGAGTGATTTTACCAACTCCATCAACCTACCAAAAGCATCTTCTTCCTCCTCATGGTACTCATTAGAAACAGCCATATCTTGATCATGGTCTTCATATTCCTTGCAACAATTATAACGAATTAACTCGGAGGAATAATACCTTGGACAATGCTTATTAAAATCTGCATGAAACTGTTCCAGGGAGGAGATGTTAGGAGGGGGGAAGGATCGATACCACTCACGGGCATCCCCATCCAATGAGAACATGAAAATCTTCATTAATACATCCTCATGATGCATCTCCCACTGATGCATGAGTTCATGAAACTCATGGAGATGCTGAGCATGATTTCCTCTTTACGCTCTCTAAATATGGGCAAATAATCACCCCATTCATCCACAGTAGGGACAACATTAGGAAAACCAGGAACAACAAAAAATTTAAAAAGAGCAAACCTTCGAGCCAGGATTTTTTTCATTTCAGATTAGTGGAGTCACCAATCGATTCTTTAACCATGGAGTCGCCAGGTGAAAGATATGTAGAACGAGTGTGTCTGGTCTTTGTTCACCATCAAAGACCAGATCTGATCGTTGTGTTCTCCCAGGGGCTATAGTTGTAGCTAGAGGAAGCCACACTGAAACTGTGGAGTCGAGACAATGGAGTCATCACAATGGATTCTCCAGGTGCAAATGAAATCTTCAATGGTTATGATATTTGATGCACCTTCAAAATCAGAACTTCTTTGTCATTCTATCCCAGGGAAATGTCTTCAATTCGTTCCCCGACAACGACGCCATAAATGTTAGCACTAGAAGTCACCTCCTGATTGCAAGGGAGGTAATCCCAGTACCCATCAGTTTGTATGTCACAATGAATAATTTTAAAGAGGTCGAATGGGTGCAGACTCGGGATAATATTGTTTTAACTTAGAAAACTGGACCAGCATGCACCAGCAAATGAGGTCTTGATTCAACTTCAGTCAGTAAGTTTTAGTAAGGGTGAGTAGGAGGAAGAACTTGAGAGGAAAATGTAAAGGTATGCTATGGACATCAGGTCTTCCAGCAGCCTAAGAAGCAAAAACTCAGAAAACAAGATCCTCTTGGATTAGGAGCTTCAGGAAACTGAAAACACTATAACAACATTGCAATCAAACATCCATTATAACACAGCCACAACAATCCATGTGAATCCTTCAATCATGAACATTCAGTATCAGACGCATAATAAGATGGAGGAAGAAAACTGACTTAGATTAAACAAGAAGTCTCAAATCAAATTACATAACCAAAGAACCAAAGATTCATTAAAACTTTACAATACGGGAGCGTAGCTCAACCATCGACCTTAACAAAATATCAAAACTGCATATATATACTAAAAATGTTGCAACCATCATAAGCGTGATCGGACCACCGCATTAACGTTTTCAGTCGGCGCCTCCTCTCTCAGATTGTGCAGGCCTCCTCATGTCAGATGTGATCTAGGCGCAGTTATGTGCTTTACAAGAAAATATGTCCATAAGGGAGCTTCGGATTGACAATCTACCTTTACGGCAGCTCTCTACATGTTTTCTATTTATGGGGTAAAATAAGGTCTCAACTGTCACCTCACTTCATTAACTACCTTTTCTCGGGATTGAAACGCGGCTTAATGCCCAGGGGGCAACCACACGCTGCTCTCAGATAGGATGCTATATAAACACGTGATTGCGGGGCCGCTCAAAGGTGGTTTGGGTTCACACCGCTTTTGAGCCCGCAATCCACCACCTCTTGCCATGTATTACTTTTGTCAAACCACGACTTCAATTGCGGGACCGCTCAAGAAAATTATCACATGAGAACGTTGTGTCCCCGCAATGGATTGTGGCCGTCGATCTTGTGATCTTGGGCAAATATTTACGATCAGCGGCTCAAATCTACCCTCTTCATATCAATGGATCGGATCTTCCCTTTTTGAATCGACAACTAAGATCTACTTCGGGCTTCGGCCTTTCTCATGGCGCTATACTTCGTGCAATTTTGAAATCCTGAATACCCGGGGTCGTTAATCTGGAATGATCCTGGAATCTCCACCACTGACAAAATTCAACCTGTATGTTTGTATTTTAAGCCCGAAATGAGCTGCTCTGCATGGTGCGCTCGGACGCTTCCTGTGCAGACCACGAACTTGGATGACCTGTTGCCCTTGACAATTATATGTGATAACACTTTCATAGTTTGCTTCCACATCTTATTTTCAAGTTGGGAAAATGTATATAAATGGAGGTTGTTATATCATACTATCATAAGTTGTTGGCCAAAACTTGTATCAAAGTGGATTTATCCAAGGATATGAAATATGAACATTCTAATTTACTCTTCAATGATAATGGATTATTTCAACCTTTATTTTTACCTAATTCCTCATGTGCCTTTTAAATTATCTCCTTGGCTATTTGAATTATTTCCCTCTTATGATTAATTTAATATTAATTTGCATCATTCTTCTAATGTTTTAGTCATATTTGCCATCGATTATCCAATAAATTTATTTCAAATATAGTAATAACTTTTTGGCAATAATGGTTTATTTCACCCTAGCCTTTTTAATTACTTTAACCTTTTGACTCATCGACTTATTGGATTATTTTTCTTCTTTTGATTAATTGTAATCTTAATTTTTAACGATCATCTAATATTTTTAATCTTTTTTCCAATGGTTATCTAAAACTTTCAACCTTTAAATATTAACACCAACACTCTTTTCTATCATTTTAGCTTAATAGTCCCTGTTGATGGGTGGAGTGTCCACTCGAAACGTTGGACGCTTCATAAACTTACACATAATTCATTTATATGAAGTTTAAGCACATGATAACTAACTATGAAAACCTACACACTGAGGTTTTACCATATCAAACAAGACTATCTCCTTCATAGGGAGAACCAACAGCTCAATCCTAGCCAAACTCCTCTACCTTAGCTAGTGTTTGATATAGATTGTTGGGTTCAGATTTAGAAAAAATTAATAATGCAGAGAATCATTAGAATCAACGAAAAGGAAGGGTCCACACAAATTGGGCCTTGTTGGTTGTAAACACACCCCAGTTTTTGTAATTAAATCCCATAAGAGATTGAGTTAATGTTAAACCCTAGACAAAGCCTTGTGTTGTGTATAAAACCTCTTTTTAAGCCCTAGATATTGAATTATGACATTTCTAGTGTTATATTTGTATGTAGGCTAGAACCCTACATTGCACCATTTCATTATAATTGTACCCTTTGTCATATATATATATATATATATATATATATATATATATATATATATATATATATATA